>JAAZTK010000873.1:0-16773 GCA_036507255.1 Megalothorax incertus
TACATATTTCTTCGGTGTGAAAGAGGCACGTTTGTTTCTTGCTTATATTTAACTTTAAATATATAATTCTTTACGCATATTTTTTTGTTGAGGTATGTATTCAAATTAAATAGGTTTGTCTCTTTATATTTAAAAAATAATGGTAATAAACCAAAAAATGTTGCATCAAGGTTGGAATGGCTAAAATTTAAAATATATCTATCCAGGATCACATTTTTTATTTTTCCCCTTTGTTCTCGGATATGAAAAATGCTTTGCCAATGCAATGCAATTGCAAGATATCGTAGCTACTTATAAACTACTAAACTATAGTTAGTATTACTACAATACCTAAGTACAATAGATTAGACAGATTGTGGATAAAAAATTATCTTAATTTGTGACAAACGAAGCTAGACTTCTCATGAATAACTTCTCAATATGTATTAAGACTAGAATTCCTCGCTTAACCCACTCCAAATCAGTCGCAATATTCAACGTTCCGACCTTCCGATGCATTTTGTATAAGGGAGACCCGGAAGTCATTGCCCAGAGATAATTCGCTGAGACACCCTACAAACCCATCCGAGTATTTGTTCATACTCTGATGTTTGGGGTCATTTAATCCTCCTATAACAAATATGTATTTGTCAAATCAATTAGCTAATTAATCCTAAGTATTCAACATTTACCAATATAAAGGCCATTATTGATATTTAGTTGACGGAGTTTTCCAGGAGCTACCCCTGATATCGGAGCTCCGTTATCTACAAATAATTGCAAATGGGATTATCTGTATATTAGGATTTAATTAGCTAAAAATACATTTCTAATAAGCTTACCTATGATTAGTCTTGCTTCTTGCTCATTCCTGTAAAATTAAATAGATTTAATGAGGATTTTAGGATTAGTTGGATATTGAGTAACTTTTCCTCCCTATTCCAGCAGACCGTGAAATATCCCCAACTCGTCTGCTTAATTAACTTTTTTGCAAACTTTCAAAATCTCTGCATGCATCTAATTAGGGAATCCTTTGCAAATTAGTCCCCCCAAAACTTTTTTCCAAACCCCATACGCCTACGCTAATAAACTTTTCCTTAATTGAATCACACGCTCCAAATCAAATAAAGTACCATATGAAAATCTTTACTCGTACAAGTATTTAATGTATAATACCTTATGAGCTGAACTCTATGCCACTCTCCGTCATTTATCTGGGTCGTATTGTAAATGATGGTTACTTGACCCGAACCTTGAGATATAATAGAATCATTTAAATATATTCGTATAATCAGGAGAAATATTTGCAAATTACCCAAAGAGAATGATGCACTTATGAACCCATTTCTTAGCCCTATAGTTAGGAAATCACTGGTGGAGCTGTAAATACGCCAAATTAAAATTAAAATTAAATGGATTATGGTGGGCTTAAGGTATTATAAATTCGTATGACATACCTCGTCGTCTTACGACCAGCCCATATTATTACACCGGAGGAAAGGGACGTCTTTACACGAAAACTTAAATTTAGAGTTGTCCCTGAGATCCTAATATAATAGCGGGTGTAAATTATCTAAATGAATAAAACGCTCTTAAAATTAAGTTTTAATTTTACCGAACCTTCTAATGATCTTGGGCTCTGTATATCTCAGGTAAGAATCCCCTGTAAAACGAGGTGAGGAAAGGGCATCATCCTTATCCATCCTAGTTCGGCAGTTAGACCCACGCCAACCCAATGGACAGAAACATTTGAAATCATCAAGTTCCGCGATACACTCCCCTTTGTTTTCACAGGGGTTATTGAGGCAAGGGTGGATGCAATTCTCAAGATTTACTCCGCTCAACGCAGAGCCCATGATTCTCAGAGGCTTTTCGTTGACCACCAATTTCTGAATACATCCTGAAAACCCTACATGAGTTTTCACCTTTGGAGAAAGCCATTCAGGGTCGGGGATTCCTCCAAGAAAGAGATTATGTGGGAGTGTGAGCTGTGAAAAAGCGTAAAAACACAAAGTTAAGCTCTCTTATTCAATTTCTCTCGAGCCCGGAAGGCATTAGGGCATAAATTAAGCGGAGAGGGGTTCATTTTTCACTTTCTCCCCTACAAGAGGTGAAGATCGAGTGGGCGGACATTAAATGTAAATAGAGTTCTGGGTTTTTTAGAGCGGAAAAGTTCTGTGAGCATTATTTAAGAGTCTGTTTTATTTAAAAGCTTTTAGCTGAAAGGCTAACCTGTGTGAAAGGACCAGGGATGAGAGACTCTTGTGTTGATTGATTATCAATTTTCATTGATATGAGCCTTGAACTGCGCGAAACGACGACTCGATGCCATTCTCCCAATGCTATTGGAGTCTCGCTCCTGCAAAGTGCAAATATTAAATATCAATTAGCTTCGCATGTCTGTAGGGTACTAGTATATGAAATAAGGGATAATTTGTCAGTAGAATCGAGCTACTACTTGGGGAATGTCAGCTTTTATTGGGGGGAATTTAAGCTCTGAATCATTAAAGGAGGGCGAGTGGGTAGACTAATGGAATTCTCTGGAAAGAATAGTATTGGTCGTAATAAATCAATTGACCAGCTCGTTTTTCTTTCCACAATGCTGAGAAAGAAAGAAAAAAGTACCTGAGAAAGCCAGAGCCCGTTCCTAGATCGATTTGGAACTCCAAATGCCCTTGGTCCACAATCAAGGAAATGAAATCGTTCGTTCCATCAATGCTGAATCCATTATATAAGATTAACCCATCCTAATCAAAGAAGGTTTAATTAAATTGATTATTTTGGGAAATTCATATTTAAAATATTACCATTGCGTCAATCTTCAAAACCAACTCCAATTCAAGCCAGGTGAGAACTCGGCTACCTAGCCCCTCATATTTCAAATAAGATGATCCGTTAAATGATGGAATCTGCATGAATAGCCCCAATTTAATACTTATAGCTTTTTCCACATCCGCTAATTACTAAATTAGGTACCTGTAAATCGAGCGGTGTCTCACAATATTTGCCAGAATACCCCAGGGGGCAAAAACAACCGAAAGCCTCCTCCTTTTGGACAACGCATTGTCCACCATGATGGCATTTCATAAAGTCACAAATATTTTGATCGCTGCATTGCTCTGAAATTGATTAAATCCAAAAATTTTTACAAAGAATGTCGAAAATTGGTTCGATAATATTTAATCTATTGTATCAGTATTTTCATATTATTTATATCGTAATATTCAACACGAGTAACATACATACAATATACCAATATTCTATAAACATTGAAATCCGCCCAGGGAATGTAAAATACAAGAATTCCCCAAAGGGGATATCTTGGATTTTTATTTGGAAAGAATTTCCCAAAGTCTGAGGGTTGGATTTCACGAGATCCTCGGGATCTAAAATGCCTGTCTAAGATTCTAAATACCCGATATGGAGCCTGAAACCTAATCTTTGACTTGTGGGTATGTGCCTGAGCTTTCTTTGAATGTTAAACTCTTATCTTTTCAGAGGAGAAGGAGGAGGAGGAGAATAATGTCTGATTTTGACTGGAACAGGGGAACCAATTTGAAATGTAATACGAAATCAATAGTTCCTTCTGGGCTATTTAATATCAGACTGCCGAAGGAACTGGGGAGAAATCAGGTTTCTGATCTTTTATGGCTTTTCAGCGGAAACAAAATGAAAAATGGGAATTGATAATATCGGATTCTTTTGCAGATTAAATACTTTGAATACCTACTACCTACCTTATAATAGTATGATAAAATAAAATGGTAAAAGGCTAACCAATGTCAAATCCTTGGATTGCATCCGACTCTGCCCCTTCAATTCCAAATTTGTATGCTTTATCATTGATGACTAGTTCACGGAGACATCCTCTGAATCCACCAATTCTTCTTAGGATATCAATGGTAGATTCCTCGAGAGTTGACACTGATGCAGGCGGAGGTGCGTCAAAAGGCAAAGAAGTTGGAGTTGGGATCTCAGGCGGAGATTCAGTTTCGCTCTCAGTTTGACCCCCCGCGAACCCAGAAAGTGTGATATTCCCAGTTCCTCCAATTATAACTGAAATTATAAATTCCAGTTATTAATTTTAAATTTTAAACGTCATAAACCTTTAACTTACGAGGTTGCCGGAACGTTATTCGGGAAAATAGACCCGCTGATTTACCTAAATACAAAAATATTGAGCCTTAATTCGAATAAACAAGAATACAAAAATTACCCTGATTATATGGGCCATCATTTAACTGAAGAAATCCATCCCATCGACGCCTTAGAATATTCACTTTGTTCCATTTCCCAATGAGAACTGGAGTAGAGCTACGTACAGACCCAGGCCCTGAGCCACAATCAAATCTGTAAGAGAAATTAAACCAATTAAAATCTTAATAGAGTCTTGAAATGCTCCATTCTGTTTATGCAAACGGGGGTTTTATCTTGAGATATCTCGAGAGAAAATATAAGGATTAAAACAATATCGTTGGATTGTTATAACATATACCCAATCCAAATCACACCCGGGACTCGGGTCTCAAATGAGAAACTGAATGGAATCATTCAGCTTTATTAGTCATAGCCCATTGGATTACCCTATCAAATTCAGGTTTAATATTGGAGATAGTGGAGCTGAATTAAATGGACGAAAAGCTAAATATTCCTTAGGGGAGAGATTTAATGGGATACAATTAAAGATGGCTTAAATTGCTTTCTCGCAGCTCACGTATCGCAGTGTCTGGCCTATGCTCGTTTTGATAAATCGAATTATCGATATCTTAAAAATTCTCACCGAAATTCCAGGAATCCATCACGGAGAAACAAGGCGAGGAAATCTCCTGAAAGGTCATCCCGTTCCCCCGTTAGCAAAAGGATCCCATTTGATGTTTCCGGTCTGAATTCAAGGGATATTTGATCTGACATGTATGCTGGAAAATTACAAAATTAAGCAAATTAAGCAAACCTGTTAACTGATAATAATAATAAAATTTACCATCATGAAGAACGGGGAAAGCAACCCAGCTTTGTCCTCGGAATAGGCCAGAAGTATAACTTCCTAAATCCTCTGTGGATAAATCCAATGAAAATAGAGATTTAAACTAGGTAATAATGGCCAATTTAAAGTTAAGAACAAAAAGGATGCAATCCCCTAAGCTCTATATTTACACTGCTGATCCTGAGATTTAACGCCTTTTTCCTCATGCATATGCTTATCTTTACTTGAAAGTTTAACTTGTAAATCCGCAAACTTTTTCGCCATAAATCCCCCCAGAGGTGTAAGTAAGTTGCATTATATTTTAAGCATATTTTGAACATTTCTCTGCGTACAGTATACTTTATACAATACCTAATACAGATACTATGTATTATATAAGCGTGAAATATTCGTAATATTTCCAACGAGGAGTTACAAAGAGTCTGAGGAACCCTAAAAAATGAATTATTCTGCAAAAAGCCCTTTACTCCCCATTTACTTTCCATTTATCCTCCATCTGGGAGGATCTCGCCAGGAAACTGGTACGTGTTTTAACCTCAAGCTCAAGGTGTTTATTCCTACCTTCTACTATTTTGTAGAAAGAGTTCTTCCCGAGGGAAATCTAATGTATTTTCGCATTAGTCGGGGAGAAAGCCATTTCGGGAGAGAAATGATCCGAGACTGAGGGGGTGGGTGGGTTAAAACTACAAAAACATACGCAGACTTTACCTCTATCGCATAGGTTGCCTCCGAACCCCATGGGGCAAAGACATCTGTAAGTAGAAGTTCCATCAGAGGCCAAATTAGGATCTTCTTCAGGGTTTTGGGGAAGCTCCTTGAAGCAAACACCCCTAACACATTTAAGGGGGCATTCCTCAGGAGGAAGAGTTGATGTGGCTGTCTCGTATTTGTCATCAACTTCCTCGACAAGCCCCAGATTGGGGTCAGACGTCGTTGAGGGCTTTTCCTCGGACGGAGTGAATATATAAGTGGAGATTGGAGGCGGAGGAGCCACATCCACCTGCACATCGATAGTAATCCCTCCAAATATATTGTTTGTACTCTCCAGACCTGATTTTATTTTTTCTTTAAGAGGTCTGAGGTCTTCCTCCTCATCTGTAAGCACCTCAAACTCTTCGTCGTCATCATCGTCATCGTACAACTCTGCTCCGTCTTCCTCCTCCTCCGCTTTACTCCCGTCGAATATCGTAGGGCGGGCTGTAGTTTGAGGAAGAAGGTCTTCGGGAGCCGGAGGAGGTGGTGGTGGAAAAGGGGATTTGGCCTCCACCTTGCCGTATTCTGGGTCATCATCAATTTCACTTCCTTCATTCCGATCCTCACCTTCATCAACGGAAAGGAAATCAAAGGATTCCTCCTCAGGGTCTGAGAAACGATTGATTTTTCGGATCTGGTTGAGCTCATCATCGAGCGTGTTCACAAAATGGGGTGGAGAAGCCCCTGCTTCCCTCTCTTGCTGCTTCCTTTGTTTTTTAACCCATTCTACCTCTTGGTCATCCTCATCATCCTCCCAGGAATCAAAGTCCCCCGATTCTGATGTGTTATTTGAAAGCTCTGAACAAGAGTATCCGTCGAGAGCGAGCTCATACCCGATTCGGCACTGGCATTCAAAAGTCCCTGTAATATTAGTAATTTATTAATTAGCCTAATTAATTTACAGGCCTTTGAGTGTATTACAATCCAATTTGAAATTACCATCATGTAATTCTACGCAAATTTGAAGACATGGGCTGTTGGGACCGCATTTCCCTGTAATAAAAAAATATTTATTTAGGTAGAGCTCCAGGAAATCTTATGGAATTTAAGATTACTCATGAGTCATTTCTTTTAAGAAAAATGCTTCGGCCTCCCCTTAATTTGTCAATTTATCAGGAGAAATAATTCCAAGTATTATCAGTAGCTTTTCTTAGAATTCTTAAGGCTAATCACCATTAAGGTATGTACATACTACGGTGTGTTGTGTTCCTTCTACCTAAACGTGGTTGGTAGGGGAAAGTCACTAGTATCGATTTTATTATTCAAAGAGCATAAACTTACTACCATTTTGGTTGAGAATTCAAGGTGCAGGGGAAAGGTATTCTCGAGCTACTAAATGTTTAAGTTGCAACCAACCAAGGGGGAGATGCAATATGATTCATCATCATTAGAAATCCCCTCCAAATTGAGAGAAAGCTTCCAAGCTCCCCAACACCACAAAATACTAGGTAAATAAATACGGATTTCTCTACCGCCAGAAAAACCCTAATCTCATCCCTCCGTGGTTTGTGTGCGGCTCTACGGGAGATTTACCTTGAATTTCATCCCATTATTTGCAACTGCCCCAAATGTAGCAACTGAAACTTCTTTCTAAGGTCTAGGTTTATTCATAGAGTGAAGCATATTGCTGATGCACACTTCTATAATATCTGTAGATTTTAAGAAACACCTTATTCTTATTGCCATTCTCCCCTCAGTTTCGTGACTTCCTACAGATATGGTATTGGAATAGTATATTTTATACACAAGCTATGTGGTGAGGAGCACCCGGGGAGAATACATAGAATCCCTATTATGGAATACTTGCCTGCACTCTAACAAGGGCTTGGTATTGATTCAGAGAAGGGGAAATAATAAATAGTGCAGTCGGGAGGCATATTCCATACGGTTTTGAGGAGATAAATACTTACCATTTCAATGCACACTAAAGCCTCGAGGTTGGGAGGGGAAGAAAGTTCAAATTCTACTGCATTTCAAACTCGGGTTTCTATTCAGAGTTTGGTGCCCCCAACCAGCCTTCAGGATAGTTTCAGGCTTTTCAGCAAAGGGGGAGGGGAGGATTTGACGGATTTTGAAAGGCTTTCACAAAGAAATTAAGCAATTTCCAACTACTATGGCCAACACCCCCTGAAAAAAGGGGACTAAACAGTAATGGTCTTTTAAAGCACGGGGAAATATGCATAGCTAATTCATTTATTGGAATTCTTGGGAATTGATACCAGATTTCTTTACCCCGAGAGAAAAATGCTCCCAAGATTTATGGAGATTAAAATTTGGATATTTCGGAAGAATTCCAGATTGAAAGAAGTAAAATTTGATGGGGGCTGCTCCGAGCTTATGGTGAAAAGAGCCCTGGTTTATGAGGATATTGCATACCCTAGGAGTATTCTTTGAAGAAAGGATCGTAAATCTTTACGAGTTTAATGCATTTCAGAGTTTTTCTTCCTGAGATGTGTTAATTAAGAGAACTCCGAAATATGTAATTTCAGAGATTCCTCGAGCCTTTTATACCTAGGTATATTTGATACTCTTAAGATTCATTAATTCATTTCTGGGAATTAGAGCCAGGAGCGGATTTTTATATACCCAATTTCTAGCAAGGATACTTTTGAACAATGCTAATTAGATTATTAATTAATTAGCCAATTAATTGTGAAACTTTTGCACAAGAAAAAGTTTGGTGAAATTAGTCCATTTTGCTCTAATTAAAATTATCAGAGTTTTCTTCGAGTTTCAGGGTGAATTTGCATCAGGTTCAGATTGACTTGAATTCGAATTCTTGGCTTTGGTATTCTTGATTTACTTTGCAGATATATAATCCAATTGGCTTCCACTGCAAGGGGGTTTTGATTAAAAAAGAGCTTGAACCTCCCATTCAATTAAATGTCACTACCCGCTGCCTTCTAGCTCCTTCGCGGCTTTAAAATGAGGTTTTTAGGTCCTGGCAAATCTGGCATAAAGAAAGTTATTTGGGAAAAGGCCTTGGTCTCTTAATTCCAAAATTTGGGGGCGTGTTTGCGGGAACTCCCCTCTACACTGTTTCGTTTAATACCTTTAATTAGTGGATTCATTTAAATTGGGAGGAATTGGCTTTGGGTTTGTTTGCTCTGTAATTAAACCCTTGTTCTAACCATTTGTTGATACAATATTTTAGGAGAATTCTCAGGGAATATTAAATTAATCAATCTGTTTTAAGTGTCTTTTTATTGAATAGCGGTTTAAAATGCTCAAATTGGTAAAATACAGTGTTTTTTCAAGCTAAAGCTAAGCGTTTAAAGGGTTAAAATGATTAAAGTGTAAATGCGTTCAAATTTAGCCATCATTTCAGCCTTACTCCAGCTTACACCTTCGTGTTTACAAATGGGAGAATTGCATGTACTCTGTAGGACATAAGGAATGGTGAAATCTAAAGTTTGTAATCATTTCTTCGGTGGAATTAAACGGTGGGAGCGGGTGGGCTTTTTGCAGAATTACGAGGAAGCCGGGAACTCTGAGAGGAAATTGCCCCAGGAGCGACTAGGATCATTTAATGCAGATCCCCTTAATAGTAGTAGTAAGAGAATGAGGGTGGGTGCGTGCCTTTGTTTCATTTACACTAATGTTTTACGCGGATATATGGAGAATTTTGAGAATTTTGAATTTTACAGATCCTGAGTTTTGCAGTGTGCACCGCATTTCACACAGGATTTCACTATGTAGTAATATAATTCTGGGGGGTGTTTTGAAAGAAGTCCTCGATCAATATTTTTCATTCTTTTCGACTTTCACAAAGCTCCCGAAGCAAATAAGCTTATGGAATCTCCCCTCGCATTCAAATATGTTGAGAATATTGCTATTTTATAGAAAACTAAACATTTTATGCATCTGCACTCAACGTCCTCAACGTCCCCCGCCAACAAAATGTCGTCCCCATAAAGAATATGGCCATAAAATAAATAAATTTTGATTTCAAAATGAATATACCGAGTTATTTACAGTTACCTTTACCCCTCGTCAGAGTTCCAAATAAAGAACTAAAGGTTCAATTATTTCTCTGATACATAATTCAAGCAATCCTTGCGTAACCCTTGTCCCTTTATTCAATCTCCGAGCACAAAGAGAAATAAATTAACTTAGGCCCTAGCTTGCCCTCAAGCGAGTAGATATACCCGCAAATATATAATTTGATTCAGCAAATTAGATTGACCAAAAGAGGAGCCCCAAATCCGTATAACTTTTTGCCGATTCTCACAAATTGAAATGGACAATTGCTGCCATTTGGCTCTGTGTCCATTAGCCACCAGCTGACTTCCTCCTACAATACTTTAGCCCGATAAATAATGTTAAAAATACGCAGCTAGGTTTTTCTGCAAAGATTCTCAAGAGTTGAGGGTGTACAGGCCACAGCTGAGGATAATTTGTATTGGAAAAAAGGACGTGTAAAAGTTTCTCCCCGGTACAATCTTGCCATATGTATTTCCGAGCTTGGTGACCAATCCTTTATTGATTTTGACTCTAGAGGCTCGGGGAGCAAAGACTCTTGAGCCTCAACCCTTTACTCTGGGACTCCCCCGGACTAAAAATATATAAAACAAAGAGTTGGAAAGTCTTTGATCTTTACAAACAAAGTATTAAGGTGTAGGGCGAAGCGAACTCTTGCCTCCAGCTCTCGAGCTCAGCCTTCTAAAAGTTTTCCTAGTATTCCCGGCCCTCCACTCCCCTTTGTAATAATACTAATAGTATTTAAGGGTGAGAGAAACCCCTCTTGGATATTATTTTATTACTTAAATTCATCCAAATATACTAGGGGGGAGGGTCTCAGGAAATTGCCATTAGGTTAAATGGAGGAATCTGTGAGAAGGAGTCTCTGCAGATTGCCCAGATGGTCCAAATCAAACTTTTATCCACCCCGAAACTCGTGTAAATTGCAATTCCCTTTTGTTCCTTTATTTTATTGGCCCATATCCTAATAGAATTTAACCGAGCTATAATAGATATACTAGAATACTATATGTAGTTTTACATTGTAAAGGCCCCAAAGCTAAATTGTTCGCAAAATCTGGGTTTTTAATTTTTCCAAGCATTTGCGCGAATTTCCCGAGCTTGTTTACACTTTCTCCAAAAAAACTGTGGGACACTTCCTAAATTCAAAGGCCTGCTTTTAACGAGTTGGACAGGTTCCGGGGGGCTCTCATTTTAAATGGGTATTTTACTATCATCTCATTTGATTTCAACGAGCGCGGAGAGAAAGGCGGAAATGAATTTTCAATGGGGAGGGGAATGCCATGAATGGCATGATTGAATGGATCGAAGGAAATGAAATGCGTCCCCCCCCCCTCCTCCTTTTATCTCCCTTTATTCCCCTTTTTGCTATTTATCAAAATTAATATTATCGCTATTGAATTCATCCTGCATTAGCGTACAAACGAGTTAAATTGAATTCTATATGTTAAAGTCTGCTTTGAGATAAGCAAATCGAAGGGGCCGGAATCGGAACTTTGAGCAGAATGCATAAATAGAAAAGAATTGAAAGATTCTTGAATTCTTTGGTAGAATAAAAATAGAAGGTTTAAGCCAAAAATACCATCCTCCACCCTTTTAATGTATTCCAGATTGGAAATGGGAAAAATCCAGTTCCAAATGTGAATTTACTCCCCCTCATCCTCCTCCTCTTCCTTGGAAATATCACCCACCCGGATTTACCCCTCGCTGCACCCGCTTTTTTCCATCGGGGGAGAACAAATATATACTTTCAAAATGCTAGTAGAATATACTACGATGGTATGAACAGAGATGGGTTTTTCTAGTGTCATTTCGATTTGGGCTGTTGCTTTCTCCCCTCTAGTACTCACGTAGTACCTAGTACATGTAATAATCTTTTATTGCGTAGGAGAAACATGGCGAAATTATGTTTTGTAAGCTGTTGTAACTTTATAGTTTGTACAATAGAATCGATTTCCGATGGACGAAAAACAATTGGGTACACCTTGAAATTAATTAGGGGCCAGAACTCTAGACTCTATGCTCTAGAGGATGGACTTGAGTCTTGCACCATACTGTTTTCTATTGGGATTTACGAGCCGAAACCTCTAAACTTTGAATTCGAGACTCCAGCTAAATATATGGAGAGAAACGTACCTACTAGAGTATTGGAGTATTCGCGAGTATCCCAATTTGGTTAGGATTAAACATCTTGGTCTGCCTCTCAATTGAAATGCGGGGGAATTCCTAGAGAATTCCACAAATTAAATCAGACTATGCTACGGAGACCCCTCATTGATCCAGTAATTCAGGACTCAAGTTCTGGGCCCTTTTAAACAAGGCTGAAATAGCTTGGAATATATTGCGAAATACAAATAGGATTCTTTGAAATTCAAATAGAAAGTAAATCCGAGAATCTTTGAAGATCCTTAGATTGACATTGCAATTAAGATCAAAGAAAGAAGTATGTACTTTGAGCTCTGTATTTAATAATTGCAATAAGAGGAACTTTACGTGCACAAAAGCTAATTGCCTAATTAATTTAATTAGGCAGGGGGGAGGAACTTGATATCATTGTAAAGAATTCTTTCATAGCTTTCCTTTTTCCCCTATTATAGCGGATATTATTTTACTGTAGAAGTTCGAGGATCTTTTTGAAAAAGTTGAATGGATTTGACAGCCGCTAGCTTCAATCCCCTAGATCTCACGAATAAAATGTCAATCCTCATTTGGATCAAGTCAAAACCTCAAACCAGATAAGACTTTCATAAATTGCAGAGTCAAAAGTGAAAGGATATATAGAGCTTGCATACGATATGGAGAAACTAGAGTGTATATCATATTTTATATGCCTTTACACGAGTTGGGCTTAAGTACTTGTGAAGGCACTCTTAAGAGAAGATGGAGTGTAAAATTTGAGAGATAATGTCGAACACAAGCTATAAAATATTGTAGGTTCGTACATAATAACCTTACAGATGTCTTTGACGCTTTTGACATCATTTTTCTTCACAAAATACCTATGTAAAGTAGACCTACTTTACATATTGTACAACTACTTATACAAAACTAATCATAAGAAATTGAGTTTTTAATAAGGCAAATAAGCTCAGGATTCTCAGATCGATTATAATTTAAATCATGATGGATAAAAAATAGATTATTTTACTTATAGTTAAAATGTGCAATTGCTATCTGTAGAAATACCGGGAATTGAACTTATCGTACTTGTATTAAATTCGTCGATTTCTAAAGGCAGAATCCTCCCCCATTCATATTAAAAGTACGAATTGACACCAGGCATTTTGATGTGGAGCCAATCGATTTGAAGGGGGGATTCTTTCAATATTTATCTTGTGGTTCAATCCAAATATTTCTTTTGCATTGAAATATACCTCCTCATCCGGGTTGAATTTAAAATGTAGCTTTACATATAAGAGCTCTTTCCCTCATATCTAACTTTGCTATACAAAATGTAAAGGATTTTATACTCTCTTACGCAAATATATTGAGAGCCAAATTCCATTCCCCAAAATTGCTTCGGAATGAACCAAAACCCTTTTACATTATTAACTTGAGCGCGTGCCTACATTAAATTTCGGGTTATATTTACTTATTCTATATAATCATGTAATCCATATGATCCATTTAGCTAGTGCAGTGTAGTAAACAGAAAACAATATTTTAGCAATTTAATCTATCCATTTTACATGCGTTTCCAGTCTTTGGACAAAGCAAAGCTCAGAGTCTATTTAAGCACATTTCCCTTTTGAGTTCTCTCATACCACGTTATAGTTCATTCCTCTAAAGGCCATATATCTCCATTAAAACGCACTGTATTTACCCCATATCCAACCAGTTTATTTTAATACAATATTGCCAAAATTTGGCTCATTTTCAGGTTAAATTAAATGAGAAGTAAAGGAATTTTACCCTTACTTTGTGAAAGGAACTGTAACTATTTATTTCTTACGAATCTCTTGTGGAAAGGAGCTCTGAATTAACTCAATATTTTTCTTGGAATATTAAGAGTTTTAATCCCCGGAAAAAATCGCTTGAAACGAGCCAAAACTCTTTAGACGCTTAAAGAGTCTGGTCATTAAATCATAATGATCTCCGGGAAATCCTCATCTGTTGGCCGGTTTCTTTTCCATTTCAAAAAAAGGAACAATGACTAGATAGACTACAATTGGTACTACGGACAAAAAAAGGTAGTCGAGAGCCTGAAAAAAACCAGAAGAATAGAGGGACCAAAATCGATGAAAAGTTTGGGGTTTTTCTTCTGTTTGCTTCCCCTTTTTTAACTGCCAACTCCTCCCAGGAGCTGATGCCCTTTTTTAACTGGCAAAGTAAATACCCTCGACTCGTATTAAGCCAGCTATGAGGATTTTTAATAGATTTTTTTTGAGCCGGCTGCGTTAGCAAACCAAATTAAACTTTAATAATTCCCTCGAGGAGCCGAGTGAAGAAAGTCCAAAGGACGACGGCCGTGAAGGAATCTAATAGAAAAAAGGCCTTCAAAATTCAAAAGAAGCTCCCCTTTGTGTATTGCACCGAAATACCCGGGTACAGGAGCGGGAGAAAAACCGGGGAAAGATCATGCAATGAAACGTGCTTCGGGGAAAGGTGCATTAATCATTTACTTGCCCAGGATTAAATAAAACCCCGCAATTCCCCGAATTTCCAGGCTTCGGCTGGATCCTACCCCTCGAGACTGGGATCCCTTTTGGTGATAGATTAAAAGATTAAAAGAGACTTGAATAAAAGCAGCTCCAGTTATTAAGTAAATGTACAATCTTTTCTTGGCTTAAATATTTTTTGCAATTTTTCCAGGAATGTTTTTTGCAAAAAATCCCAAATTCTAAGAATTGAATATGCAAAAAGATCCTTTCAAATTGAACCGGAATCCGGATCGATTTGCAAATGTTTTTACATCAATTTGTCCAAAGTAGGTCCTTTTTAAGTCATGGCCTGGAAATATATAACACGAGGAAAGTCCGAAGGAGAAAGTAGGCCCGATTTTTGAATAGTCAAATGCGTGCATTAATATTTAAATTCCTATATGCTTTTCCTATGCTTAATACACGCTGTATAAAGCAACATACGGCATTAGGGGAGTTCATAAGCCTATTAATTCCCTAATGCATATGCTTTTACGGGGGAAAGCCCAGACTAAAGTACCTAGAATGTTTTTCCTCTCCCGTAATTTGAGTTTACATTGCTTCGGTATAGTTATATGGAGTGTTTCCCCTCAAGACTCTCGGCGTATCGATTAAATGACTTTTTTGTTCACTCCTTTTCCTTCTTCATAAGGCTTCTTACATAGAATCGAGGGTCTACCTGCTTTCTCCTCCATTTTATAAGGTTTCTGGTTTCAACCATGGTCGAAATGAGTTAGCTGAATACCTCTCTAAAAAGGATTGAATAGGGTACTGGATTGTCGCCTAATATTTTTCCAACCACGTTCTCCCTAGACCCTCACTACGTTATAGTATCCTGCACCTACGCTTTCAAACTTTCCCCGAGCTCAAATGAAACCAAAAAACCCCGGATTGGGAAGCTTACAAAGCAAAAGAGAGATTAAAAGAGGACGGGAGCGAGCCAAAAAACAGGTCCGAACCTTTGAGCTCATGTTATCCTTTGTACTTTGAACTCTATGTGATTCCAGGAGCTTTTATAAAAAAATACACGCGAATTAAATCGGAGAGGAGTCGAGTCAGGATTAAATGAGCACATTTGAACACCGAATAGTGTGAATTTTGCCAAAATTCACCTCTTTAAATCCCCATTCAAAAACTAAAGCATCATGGGAGTAATGGCACTAAACTTATCAAATGTCCGAAACTCAATTAGTTAAAACTGATGAGTGATTAGAGTAAACAGCTAGTTTAGCTTTGAAATTAGATTAATTAGTGGATATTCTACGAGTAATCAGAGCTGATGCATAGGGTCCTTACCGGTAATGGGTGTGGGATTTTAATTCAATATTGCAAGCCTGAAATTCTGAAATTATTTGGGCACATCATCCGTGTAATCTCCTAAATGGGAGGGCTTGTGTTTATCTAGGGGAGCACTTAAAGAGTATATTGAGAGGAAGTCAATGTCAGTGACGGATTGGGAAGACATCCAGCCTGCTCAGACTCTCTGTTTTCGACTCCCCAATCTACTCGGAAGAATATCTGTATACTCAATATATGAATTGGATTGATTGTCGAGGCTCAGGACATGGAGGAAGTCGTGGCTCGTGTGACAGGTCTCAGATTCGGTCGAGTGGGCAGATATTACTAGTAGGATCTGATCCCATGAGCAATCTAAAGAAGATAAATAAATAGGGGGGTTTGCGAAAGTAAATAGAAAGTTGAGGGGATATAAGCGAATTTCCCTTGATTTCCCTCGAATTTCTCAGAGTCAGACTTGAGGGTCAAAGACCAATACCCGCCGGTAAAAACTCCGCCAAGCTAGAAAAACATGGATTAAGCGATTTGAACGGGTTTACAATGGAAGAGGAAATAGAGTATTTGATCGCCTGAACTAAAGGCCCATTAAATCTAGAGAATATAGGTGCAAACCAGCCGTGCACTTTGATTATATTGTATGGTATCGAGCGAGGATTTGAGATTGGCGTGCCAGAGGTGAGTTGCCGCAACCACCGCAAGACTGGAGGAAATTATCCAGAAATAACGCGTTTAAATCACTGGGTAAATTCCCTGAAATTCAGATATCTCACTAATTCCAAACTTTGGGTTGAAACTTTGCGCTGAGGGAAGTTGGGAAAGTGTTACAGATAGACAAATTATAGTAGTTGGAACTTTGCGATTAATATTTCACTCTGCTTTGTACGGATATATGGATATTTAGATTATTTAGCTCAATTTAGCACGTTTCAAAAGCAGAGGTGCTTTTAAAGCAAAGGTATTCATCCATTAAATCCGTATTAACTCCATTAAGTTTGATGTGTACAATTTCAAGGAGGTCTAATTGAAAGTCTCATGTTTTTCCCCACCCTAAGAGACTTGAGTAGAACTCTCGTAGAGTTCTTATGAATATGGAATAGGTGATTAGCCCCCTTTGCTTGAATTCTCAAATATTCGTTCAGG
>JAAZTK010000874.1:0-16771 GCA_036507255.1 Megalothorax incertus
AAGTCTTTAAAAAGCTTTAAAAAAGGTCAATGAACCTGATGGAGTCCTCCGTGGTGCTCCACCGCCTCCACTCATGCTCTATATGGATAAGAAATGCAAAAACTCATTAGTTTTATCTCTCATAATAAATTATTAATGAAGTATATGCTTTCATTTAGCAATTATATTCGGAATTTCGGAGTCTCCGTATCGGAGATGCTAAATAAAATTTATAAATTTAATTTTAGGTCAAAATGGAACTTACTGTGCTGAAGACTGAGGTATTTAAAATCTTGGGGAGGCTGAATTCCCTTTCCTGGAAAAGAAAAATAGCGTGAAAAATTGCAAAATTGTATTTATCGCAAATTCCCCAAGTTTGGTGCATGTAATTTACTCGAGACTAGTATAACACGTAGAGAAGTATTGGGAAATTGAGAATTGGATGTAAATTTTTAATGATTGAATATGTGCTTATGTGCAAGAGGTAGGGGAGTGAAATGGAATGGCCAAATAACCCGCCAAATGTAATAAAAACCTGAAGTCTGCAATTCCAGAGGATAATCCCGTCTTCGAATGCCTTCCTACTCCTGCTGGAACTCCGAGGAAGGCTCTTGTCCATCAGAGAGTGACGAGAAGGGAGACCCGAGGGTGGATACACCTCCGGATCTTGTCCGTTCTTGCCCCGTCTGAATACGTGGAGGAGGAGGAGGCGGATGAGCGCCGTCGAAAAAGGGGGAACTAACGAGCTTGTTCGTTGCAAGCTCTAAATACCTAAATATTCTGCACTGGAACCTCTACAATATGCAGGTATAAGGCGGAGTATCCATCGAATAGTATAGTAGTAGTATTACAATATAAGAAAGTTCGATTTGATCGGTCGGCTGCTGTCACAGACTGATACTGTGAATACCTGCGTATATCCTCCAACTGGAAATTCTAATAACTCGGCTCGAGTTTGCAATAGTCTACTGCTGATGGTCATGAGGGCCGAGGTTATCCCATGCTTAGCAATATATTGCAATTCTCTCCCCCCGAAATATGAGACAAACAAGGCTACTGACTACTGACACACCTTTCTCTCCATTTCTCATTTCTTTTGTATGTATCGCAATTAAATATCGTACTAATACGAGTATATAGGCCATATATACTACCTTAGAGTGTCCTCCACCGGAAGGAAACCTTGATCATCGGCGTCCGTTAATGCACATCTCCATTTACTTAATCATTTGGTCGACCAACCGTGATCTAATCAATTCAATCCAATATATTGAATAGGTGATAAATCTAATGGGGGCTAGCAGCGGAATGGAACTGCACGGGGGGAATGTCCAGCTAGGAAAGGGAAATGAGATTTGACTTTTAATCCATTTATTCACTTACATTGTACTACTCTGTAGTCTGTGAATATCAACCCCAAATCCAATCTGCCTAATTAAAAAGCTTGCACATTCCGCGTACATCATGCGTATTCGCTTAGGATTAGATGGAATTTGAATATTCAATAGGATAAATAGAATCTCCTTTATTGCGTTACAAGGCTATTCGTTTACAGATTAAATTGACATTTTGAAAAGGTCGATGATGGACGAAATTGAAGGGTCTTTGAAGTGAAAGCAACCTACGAACGTCTAATTTGAAGTGTATGGCATTGGCTATTATGCAGAGCTTTATTCTGGAAGCTTGTTTATTTTACTTGTCATCGTCGCTTGTCAAATGACCCAGTCTGGCCGAAACTCGGACGGAAGCGGCCCGAGACTTTTATGTCTTCCAGGGGCTTCCGTCCCATTTCACACAAACTTTTGCCACTTAGGACTCTACCTACGTCGTACGATATTAACTTTATCTGCATATGAAACATTTCTTCTCCTAATTCATTTTTCATGCTAATTCTCAACAGATATAAAATGGCACAAAGTCTTCCCCATTATTCACAAAAGGATTCATATTTGGAAGTTGAAACTTTGATAAAATAGGTAGTGAAATAGGCCACAAAAATAGGTACAATATTCTTCTTTTCATTGTCCATCTACGGAACTTGAAAAGGGTTCAGATCCGGGGAAATCCAGCTGTAAAAAATTAAGGTCAACCTTTGCATTGTAGGGCAATGAGTTTTCAGTTGGGCCGGGGCTATTGTAGTACGATGCTTTATTTGATTCAAAAAATAGCTAAAATGATATCAAAAACTTTGCCTATCCTTTTTATTTTGTTTTGTTGTACCAAATCCCATGATTCCATATGCTTTGAAAATTTGACCCCATTTATGAATACTTTTGAAACTTTTCCCGAAAGCAAAAAGCCGAATATTCGTATTTCTTTGCTTATTTGGGATTAATGGACAAAACAAGATACATCTTGCTTGAAGAATTTATTGCATTATATTCTTTAGGGTTAAAAACTTAAAAGTAAAGATCTTTAATAGGTACTATATGCAAATAAATTGTCAAGTATTGGATTCGCATACATTACAATAATTAGACATTGGTTCCTTCAATTTCTGGCTGTTTTACAGGATCCATTGGCGTTTGAGCGAGTTCATTCTGGCCATTCACATCAGAATTAATTTGCACCTGAGTAGACTCTTGAATTTCCGGAGGAGGAGGAGGAGGGCTCTGACTTTGCTGAGAACTCGGAGTTTGTGGAGCTTGAGCCATTTCCTGACTTTCCATTTCAGGCTTCGGATTGGGCAGGGGCTTATCCTTTTGTCCACTTGACCCCGTAGGCATTGGGAAAGATGCAACCATTCTTCGGATCATGTCCAATATCGCTCCTCCTCCATTATGCCCCTTCATTACCTTTGAATTGAACCAAATCAATTTAGAAAACTGTTTGAAATTATTAATTAATTAATACTACAATGATGACACAAAAGAGTTGAAGGATCCCAGCTAGTCCTCCAAGTGAATATGATTTGCTTCCACCAAATTGCTCCAACCCAAACAGTTTTAGATATCCAGTTACATCTTCGGTTATATTTGCGCTTCCTTCCATGATCAAAATCCTTTTTTATTCAAGTACAAAATAGTATTTAAACTTTAAAGCAGGATCTATGATTCGGTCTTATGATTTGGTCCAAATTAAACGGACTTTCCTGTTTGAACAACGTTTGGAATAAATTAGAATTAAATGGGGGCTCATTTAAAGAGTATTGGGGGACATTTGAGACAAAAGTAGTGAAATTCGGGAATTCCTTAACCTCAAAATGAGCATTGAGCAATCAAATTGCATTGTATCATTGATTTATTTAAATACTTATCGTTTTTAGGGAGGTTAAACTATCTATTATATTGTCGATAGTAAATTACTACGATATAATTATATGGAAGTATGTACATTGTGCCTAAAATCGTATTTAAATGACACAATTAAAGAAAAACCCCCTTATGAAATCAATAAATCCATTTCTTGAGGTTTAATATCAATGTCTTCGACTCAAAAAAAAGCCTGTTTAATAAATTTAATTGCTCCCATTACACCAACAAATTGAACATAAAAAGACGCGAATTTTATTCAAGAATCATCCGAGAATATATTATTAATACATATTGTAAATATCTAACAAATGATTTAATGAAAAAGGTACATTTTAAGTACAATATTTATCTTAAACGGAACAATATACGGCAAAAAATGTAATATAAATATAGGTAGGAAACTAGAAATACTTGCAAATTACAATGGTAGGTGTAAAGTAATTAAAGTCTAAACAAATTAATGCGTAACGAGATTATCAAATTAACATTTGCACGGAAGGAAAGATACTTTTTTGGTAACTCAAAATCAGATCATATAATCTTTGGAAAATGCAGTAAGAAATTCAACAGGAATTGGATTTGTCTTTTCTCGTAACACTCGACAATGTACTCCTAAAGTCCTCCCTACACTTGTATTAGTACAATAGTACCCTTAAAATATTAATATTTTAGACTTGGGATCCTTAAGTAATTAGACAAAAGATGTACATTTTGATCTTAAATATCGATAGATCTACGATACGATACCTATAGCCTTAAATACGTTTTAATATATTAGAAGCAATCTATTGTACAATGCTCATCAGCCTATAGTCAGCAGCTTATTTTAAACTTTTTTTAAAGTGTAAATTCGGGGTAAATTCTAACTTAAGTTTTAAACTTTTAACAAATATCGTACTCTAATTGTATATGATTGTTTATGATTATAAATTCAATACAAACCAGTGGGGGTTACATAAAGAAATTACATTTACAAATACATATTTAAATTCCAAAAGTACATATAATTTAGAGGTGTAAAGAATTCATTTACTTTGAAAATTTTGGGTATATTTCCATTTCCAACCTGATCTAAAACTCCTTATCGCATTTAGGTAGGTATAAATATGGATTCATAAATAGAATAAATTGAATAAATGACTTTGGTAGACTTATTCTCGAATGGAGAAGGATTGTACAAGGATCTAGGGCCTATCTTATAAATTACGAGGAAATAAATAGTGTTTTTTAGGGATTCTTCGAGGAGATTCAAGGAATTTACGGTAATTCATCCAAATTTTGGATGTCGTATGTGAGGAGATTGCTTCCCGTGAACTCTGTAAACATTGGAGAGTTCTTGACACTGCGTTTGACGACTTTTGGATCGAAATTAAATAAAAAATATTAAAATTTAAAGTTTATTTCATTAAATTTTGAAACTTACTCCTTCCAGTCGCCTTCTCAAGCATATAGGTAGTCTTATCTGAACATTCTTGTTGAATATACGACCCAAATTCAGAAAGATCCTGGACTGGAGGCTGTACAACACGCATTGTTTCCCGAATATTTTCTGTATTCACCGAATAATGCCCTTGCATCATCTTTTGAAGCATATCCATCATTGAAGTAGGGATTGGGATCTTCTCGCGGTCGAGTGGCATAATGAAGCAACGACCAGCAGGACTGATCAACAATTGCTGTCTTGTTTGACTCAAATTCATGAATAAACCTCCCCATTCGACCATTTTTGAATTGAGGAACCTCTAACTTTGCGTATTTATCATCATCATCAATTTCAAATTCTTCCTTAAAGAAAGATGCGAGGGCTGCAGCTGTGTCTGGATCAACGGGGTCTCCGAATGGATAGGATAGCCCATCATTATCGATCTGTAATTTGAGTATAGTATTAAAAATAAATTATGGAATTTTTTTTAAAATAAGAGCAAACCTTTCTTCGACCCACGAGTGAGTCACTTGTATAAATCCCTTGTTTTTCTTCAGTAGGGTAATACGGTACATTGCAATATCCTCGGCGAAGCCCCGAAGCCTAATCAAAACAAAAAAGAAAGAAAAGAAATGATTAAGGATTCTACGAAATGATTCGTTTCGCATTAATATAAACAAAAATAAGATATCTAATGCAATACATATAACGATTATTCATTTAAAATTACAAATGTTTATAAAATCATTAACGCTCGCATTCCGATTCTACCAAAGTTAAATGGATTTTTCAGCTGCTCATTTATCCTTCATAAATCATTCATCTGCGATGTGACAAATCCATTGAATCTCATGGAATGGTATGCGTGAAATATATATACAATACGTTGGGTAGTATAAACTTAGGTTAATAATGTCAATGCTATCAGCCTATCAGTATTACTATTAGGTAAATTAATACCTATAGTACTTTTATAGTATATCAAGGAAGATTCACTTCCTCTTGTATTCAATTTCAAGTATTAACTTGTAGTATATTGAGGATGAATACTCGACATTCGTATTGGTACATTGCATGGGTATAATTCGCGTGCACATTTTAAAATGACCTTCGTGAAGCTTTTGTAGAATTTGCATAATACCTATTCTATTTGGAATCATCCATCCACTTTTAATTCAACTTGCTTAAACGGTTAAACCTCATAAAAGCCATTTTAAAATGCTATCATAAACTACCGAACATAAATTCCAAATGGATTATGGCCACGAATGCATTATTTGATTTTGCATAAGAATATTTTATTTTTTTATTAGAATCCTATTCCTGGCTGATCTTTTCCCTATTAGAATTTAATTTCAGAACCATTTCATTTTAAGCTATCGTAGTTTAAAATTCAAATTCGATAGTCTCAAAGACTCAAACTCTCAATACGATTTTATATCTACCTACATGAAAGATTAAAAAAATATGACGGTTTATTCAAAGGGAGTATAAATATTTAAAAAATTAAAGCTAATTTGAGACAAAGTCATAAATGCTGACTTAAAGGAAATCAAGGATATCTCACTTCCTCTATAATTATGAAATACTCAGGAACAGCTAACCACAATTATTATATTCTCTGCCTATTCGTATTTAAGATAGCTAATTATCATACGCCCACAAAATTTAACTTCCATATTCTAGACCTTTTAATTTAATGAGCTCACTTTGACACTTACACGGATGCCCGACATTTGTCTGTAAATGTACAACCCCCCAAACAGACCAACCTAAAAAGAATTAATTAATGCAATGAATCTTCCTTATTAAATGTCAATTAAATTCCAACTCACAGTCATAACGAGAAGCGCCGTAATCAGGAGACAAAGTGTTGTCGCGCTTGACACTCTCTGCCGATGTCGGAGGATGTAATGATATCTTTCATCTTGTGACGCAGCCTCAGCATCCAATTTACCCTAAAAATGATTTAATTAAAATAAGAATTCAATTCGAAACAAATGTCTTAAATTACGTAGTTTGGGTTGGACCAATTTTTAAAAATAAATTACCTTTTCTCCGCCGACAACCAAAGGATCAACACTTGGTTTTTTCTCCGTGAGTGGCTTCGTTACAATCGTCATTTTGGTGGTGGTTGTTGACAATTGACGATTGTCAGCTCTGGAACAATTAAATTTGATTCAGCCTGAAATCCAAAACAGAAATGGAAGCTTTTGAAAATAATTGATTGAAATATTCCAAGGATCTCTGCGCAATTGCGCAAACCTTTTTAAATGCAATTTTGTCAAAAATCCTAGATAGGAATACCTTTGATGGCTCGCTGTTGATGCCCCCAGAGGTGGTAGTGACACAGAATGACCTCCAAATTATGTCCACAATTTTTTAATCGCCAAAAAATTAATTTTGAATTTTTTTACGCCTTTGAATGCCTATTTCCTGATACCATTTGGCATTAATTTAAAATTTAAACCTGAATAATTCGACGAACGCTAAAAATTTTTAATTAATTGATTTTGACGAGTTTTTAATTAAAAATTAATTAATTAATCATCTTATTTAATATTTTAATTATTTAAAAAGATGGGGAGATCAGATTCTAATGGAAGTAGCAGCAAAAGTCGACATCATCGGAGTAGAGATGATGAAAGGGATAGAAAGGGTGACCGGAGAAAGAATCGGAGAAAGTCGAGGTCAAGTTCTGACGAGAGAGGTTACTCGTCGTCAAAGGGTCGGTCCTATAGGTAAGTGGCTTTAATTGAATGGTAATTGTTTTATATTTGAGATTATTGAATCTGGAGAAGCTGTAAAAATATGGCCCGTAAATAGTGGTATTTTTGTCGTTTTACAAAACGTTTTTTTTTAAATTGTTCAAATAATTAATTTCTTTGAGATTGTCAATTAATGTCATTTCTAAATTACAGGTCTGACAAGCATGGTAGTAGCAGTAAGAGGAGAGACCATTACGAAAAGGATAGTCGAGGTTCAAGCCGAAATCGGGACAGAGATCGAGATAGTCGGAGGAGAGGTGACGAGGGTAGATCATCCCGTGACAAATACAAAGATGATAGGAGTTCTAGAAAAAAGAATTTACGATCCTCCAGTTCTTCCTCCTCCTCCTCTTCATCTTCAAGATCCTCTGGCTCTGGACATGGTCGATCTTCGGCTTCCTCCTCGAAAAACCTCAGCCAAAAAAGCGAGATGCCTCCAAGTTTTGCTGATCTAAAATCTCGGATTGAAGGTATGTACTAGTATTGTATTTTATGTCGATCTTCCGAGAGATTTAGAACCGCTAAACAATTGATTCCTACATGTATATTTAATCAATTTAATTCTTTTAATGTAACGGCAGAGAAATTGGATCTATCTTGGATGGGGATGAACCGAGAGAAGGATATGGAGGAAATAGAATCTTCGAATTTCTCTCAAAAATCATTTGCCACCACAGCTAAAGTCAAGCTTGATCAAATTCCTCTACCCCTTGAATTAAAGCCTGTAAATCTAACAAATCTTTCAAACGAAATCCTGTGTCATCCAAGTGTAAGTGTTTAAATAATTTAATTGTAAAAGAAATTAATGATTGCCATTTTTAATTTCCCAATTTTAGCTCATCCTAAATCAAAGGGAGAGGGAAGAGCAATGGGTTAAAAAGTTGTTTAATCTGCGCCAAAAATTCCTAGCTGAAGATACTACTCAGAAAATTACGCAGTATTGATTCCTAACTTTGTATTAAATTATTAAAATCATTGCTTTTTCACCACAAACTTTTTTGGACGAGCTACAGATCAAGATATACTCGCGTTTCTTTACTATTTCTTATTATTTTTAATTTTAAGCCTTAAGGATTCAATTTTTAATTAAACAAATATCATTCACGTTAATAAATACAAATATTTTTATGAAATTATTCAGAATTACATCCTGAATTCTTTTATTTAGGCATACGAATGAATCCACCAACTTTAATTTTATAGAGTTCAAGTATGAAAATAATACATATGAATATGATTGTAGCCACCTCCTTCTAAAAAAGCTATAAAATAAGGGTTTTAATGCATAGGTAATTCTAATTTATATGTAAATGGAAAGGTAGTACCGGTATATGCTTATGTATTTCTTGTGTAAAAGCATTAAAAAAAGGTTTCTTGAGAAAGGGGGAAAGGGTCGGAGGTTCGTATAAGATGGCCTATTCGCGTTGTGCAAGCCAGCCTGACTCCAGGAGGAGAATAAAACATGCACTTACACTTATCCTTAGTTGGATTTGACAGACGAAGGTGAGAGAGGAGAAAGTCACGGGCTTCCGGAGCGAGAGAAAGCCCTAATAAGGAAAAGAGGAGTAGGTACGGGGTAGAGAAAGCCTAAAACTTTCTTTTCCTGCTCCTCCTGAGACTCCAAAACCAGGTTAGGTAACATGTAAGTGAGTTACAGAAAGGGATTCGAATTTTCAAATGTTCTAGCTATCCTTCTGCAGCAGCTCCTCCTCCTCGGGAGTCCGTAGGAAGTTGGAGATGGGCCAAAATAATGGGGATTCGATCCTGGATATTATTATATTAACTATCTTCTTTCTTGGAAGGGTGGAAACCCTTCCTAGCAAGGAAATAGACCAGCTCCCTGCAAATTTCACCCAAGAAGAAATTATTAGACTCGAATTGGCTGCGAATCGGGGTGCTGATGAGAAGCTTTTATTGGAGGGAGAGCTGCGGAGGACGACGCGGAGACAATCAGGAAGGAGCAAAAGGCACAAAGGAAATGCCCATGGCCACCACCCCTTTTAAAACCCGATAATTTGCCAACTCTTAAGTTTCAAAGTATCCTTTTCCCCACCCCGAGCTCTTCTCTGGCAGAATGCGTATATATATCAAGGAAGTCGGCTGTTTCCAATCTAAAGATAAGAGATAGGGATCGGGTGTGTAAATGGGAAGGGCTTTCCTCGAGCCACGGCCACCCCGAGGAAGAAAGCAATAAAGTATGGATATATTGGAGAGTAAATTTAGTAAAAACCGATCGCTATATCCGTATGCTATCCATGTATTTCTAGTAGGTATACGCGCGCGGCCACAATCAGATTGGCTATCGATGTTCTCGGACAATATTCTCATTCCCACTACTACTGCTACTAGTAGTAGTATAAAGGTAGATCGGGTTGGCATTAAATATTTATTAGCCTGCACCTTTACCAAGTTTTTGGTACGAGTAGATGCGGAGGATCCCTCGTCTATATTAGATTGGAACAGATCGAAGTTTCAAAGAAGCTATTACGGCCCCAGCAATTTCTAAAACCGATCTTATGGTTCTCTCGGGTCTCGACTTTCCCAGCAGCCTCCTCTCGACGAACAACTCTCCCACTCAAAGAGAACACGAAGGAATTGGTAAAGGTTTGTTCATTAAAATATACTATACTCGTAGACTAATACTACAAAAGAACCTGAGGAGGGTGGAAACGTTATACTATAAATGGGAGAATTATTTATGTAAGCATGCAGACTGGTTGGTGGTGGCCCTAATTTTGGCTGGAGCTTGGAGTTGGCCCCTTTGAGCTTTCTCTCGCTCTGGCCCCTACGGCAATTCCAGGACCCCGGCGTCCCTTTTATCGTCAGCTTGGCTAAATTCATGTGAAATTCAGAAAATTATGCTTGACGGAAGAGAATAGATTGTTGAGGAGGAGGAGGAGGCGGAGGAAATGCATATATACTTGTGAAATTGAAGCCAAAATGAGAAAGTAGAATTTTTTTAATCAGAACACATCGATTTTTTTGGAATATTCCAAATCATACCCTGAAATATATAGGCAGAATTTGAAGCTTTCCCTTCCAATTCCATCCAATTTCAATTCTCAATACAGCCAGCAGTACTTTGCAAAAATACAAATAACTCTAATGGAAATAGACAAAAAGCAGAGCAGACTCGAAATGTGAAATATACGCCGAGCACATCATATATATGCTCGATGGATATATGCTCATCACACTTCCCTCACTTCTCAGGGATTAATAAAAGTAATTTGATGTATAGACAGGAATTTTAGAGGATGATCTAGACTTGTGGGAATTCCCCGGCCCATACCCCGCGAGATAAAAAATATAGTCAGTCTAATCAGAAGAGACGTTCAAGGTATTATTTTAGACAGGATGTCTACGAAATAGAAAAAGTTGATCTTTTATCCATTTTTCTGGGCTTGTTTTTTTCGGGGTGTATTTTTGTATACACCTACCTTAAACAGGCTCAAAAAGGGAAAGCTAGCGCATGCCATGGGCAGGATCCCTTGTAGTGAAGCCCTTTTGATAATGCATTAATAGATTGTACCGGATCAGAGCTCAAACCTTTAATGCAAGTGGCCCAAACCCAACTCAAATCATTTCAATTCCTTCGATCCTCGGCCTAAAATCCCCTCTAATACCCCAACAGTTCTATCTAAACAAGGGACCTTGAATGCGGACTCGAGTTGCTTTTTGCAACATCGTTATATATCATTGTAGTACCTAAGTATAGGCTGATCCTGAATGGAATTAGCCCAGAATCCTATATATTACGAGTACGGATCTGGAATCTGGATTCGTACAAGTTTATATAGGATTCTAGATGCAAATATAACAATTTCTGTACAGCCTGATCTCACTCTTCAAATTCGAAGAGACACTATTTAATTAAGCAAGAGGATTGTCATATTATTATTCGAGCCTTTGGAGGCTTGTACACTTTACAAAAGGCACACAAAAGTATTTTAATGGAACGGGGTTCGAGTATTGACAATTCGCGAGAGCTGCTCCAGAGCATATTATATTGAACTATTCTCGTATTTATTCGTCCGCTCGGCCCTCCGTCGAGTGTACAGCATTAAATACAGGGCTGTAAATGTAAATAAAGTGGCTCATGAATTATTTGATATGTCTAATTCTTATGTAGGACATTGGAAGTAACTTGAATTGGTCGAGTCGAGTAGGACAGACTTAACATATGTGCAGCCGCGAGCCTAAGAGTAGTATAATAGCTAGTATATGGGCAGATATACGGCAAAAGAAATAATAATAATAATAAATAAATCCATCTCGCCTTCCCTCGCCTCCCCTCTCGTAAACACCCTTCTGAATTGCTGCTTCGAACCGTTGATTTTTTTTACATGCAAATTGGATCTAAATTGACTTGTTTGTTGAGTTCAAGGCTGATCCCATATAGTTATACATATTGTACTACTAGTAGTATGCGGAATCGAGAGTTCCGTATGCGGGCCAATTAAGTTAGTGCTGTTTTTTTTATATTCTTTCACTCATAATTCCGGCCATGTCACCCGCTGCCATAAGTGTTACATATAATTTATATATCGTAGAGTAAGTAAGTAGTAGAAGCTCATAAAGTACACTAATACTAATTGAGGTCGTACCTTCCCTTGAAAATCTAATCTGACATTTCATCTCCTAAATATAATACATATGCAGGGGCATGTACACGTACTCACGGCTGCTATAAATAAAGCAGCGACTGACTGAACAGTGAACACACACAAAGGATAATCCGCTCCAAGCTCAAACTCGCCTCGAGTGCTGAAATTCTGATTTGAATTTGTCAACAACAAAACTCATAACCATAAACTCGTTCTCCATAAGTCACGAGCGAGCCCATACGTCGGATGTTATACCTGTTAAGCTTTGAATAATACAATATATTTGAGCATTAACTTTCTCCCCTAATTAGAGAAAGAATAAAATAGTACGGGGTACGGTACGGCCAGACCTTGAAAACAAATCATGTCTAAATTCCCCCGGAATCTAATAGTATCTACCATACCTAGGCACTACTAGGTAATTCAAGAGTCGACTGTTTTCAGAGATAGATAAATGGCCAGGAGGATTCGCGAGCTACGATCCGCCACACTCGCTTGTAGAATTGAGTTAGTTTAGCTGCTACAGGATGAGGAGATGGCTAGGTGAGCCAATACATTGATGTGTTTCAGAGTTTACCCAGTTTATCAGGAGGAGGTTGAAGCAGCGGCCACTGCCAGGTCGGGCCAGATAGAGAAAAGAGGAGGAACGGATGAAGAGAGACTTTAAATGATTGAGATAGATATAAATTGTGTGGAGCAGGGGCAGGCGGGCCGCCGCCGCCGCCGCTCTTGGTAAAAGTGGATTGGCTGTGGCGTCTGCGTGCCAAAATATACTCTATAAAATAAAATACCCGGGTTTTTCCCTTTCTCTCCGAGGCTAGGCTCGCTGGGCATATTCCCGTTTTTCTTGCAGGGGCTTTCTCTTTTCCTCTGGAGTAGTATGAGTGTGCATATGTACTACTACTACTACTAGGTACAGTAAGAGAGTGGAGGAAGGAGAAAAGTGGAGGATTCGGCTACTACTCTACTATTCTACTACTATTCTGGTGGTAGTGGTGGTAGTAGGCGCCGTTTTGGGCCGAGTTTTGGAAGAGCTTCTCCTCAGACGTACGCGCTCTGCACTGCGGATTTTCGGGGAGCACCGAGTCCCTCGTCGCCGAGCCTTGCCAGTCGAGGATCAGACAACCTTACTACCCCATCCACCGACCGACCACACGGACCGAACAATAACACCTTGGCTCTGGACGACTTTGACTTAAAAAACCGGAACTAGTCAGCAAAAGTCTCGAAATATTTACATCTCTCGGGGTTCGGGAATGGCTGGTGTTCTTAGGTGTGAACTTGTTCGATCATTAGTCAAAAGTTGATTAACTCTTGGAACTTTTACGATACTTGGAGGAGCTGAATACAATATTATAAGTGATTAAGAAGAGTACAGTCTCCCTTCGGAGGGGTTGTAACCGTCAATTGATCTCGCTTCTGTGTTTAAAAGTACGCAAACTACATCTATACATATCAAAGTATGAAAGTACACGCCTATAACAGTTGTTAAATAAATATACCATTTGTTTAAATACTTCTACGAGTATTCTTGCACAAGTACCGAGCTAGTTATACACCCTATTAAAATTATTCTCGACTCGCGGACTCGAATCTCAACACATACAGCATCATATAATCCAGCTCTGAACCCGTCAGTCAGTCAGAGATCACTCACAAGACTAACTTTCCTCCTTTTCAGCAACCTCTCGTCCAATGGAAAGTTGTTCCCTTTGTTGACTCTTGTGTGAATCCTTTAATTTCCAAACTTTGAGCTTATATAGTCTGCTCTATAACCTCACCCTAATTCGAAAGATTCCTTAGTGTGGGGAATGAAAGTGTCAGAAATGTGCTAAAACCTCCCCCCGTGCTTCAGGATTTTAAATTTAAAGTGTTCTCCTTAAATCCATCTTTCTGGATATAATACCAAAGATCTCCCCGAATATTTAACTACATGCCCTGCCCATCTTGATGCTCATGTTCGGTAAATTAATTCAAAAATGCCATACAATTTGCATATTTAAATAATTTCATATCATTTCAAAATTCAAATTGGAGATTTTTAATTGGAATTCTTTACTTTTTCATAGAATTTGTGTTCAAATGAGGAGTGAAGCACACAGAGGAGCTAAAGGGGCGTTCAATTGATGGTCGTAGGAAAAATGATTAAACAAGTGTCCTATATAATCCTGGAGAAATTATCTGGAGTTGTGATTTACAAACCAGATTTTTCAACTTGAGATCACATGGTTCAGTGTAATTTGATCAATATCTAGTTATTAAAATCATCATCATCTTTGAAGAGATAATTTCCACACGTGGAGGTATTAAAAGTGAGGTGATCCTCGAGGACGGTGTGAGTTCAAAAAGAATAAAAAGTCGAAAGCCGAGAGTAATTTTAAGAAAAAGAGGAGGTCGAAAGTGTAAGGGGAAGAGAAAGGAAGGAAGGAGATCGATCGGAGGAGAAAGCAGTCCGAGGACGACTCTATCCGAGTTTTGCAAAGAGTCAAGACACGAACAAAGTTTATAATATCTATATACGCGCGGAGCGAGAGAAGGGGAGGACAAGTATTACTCGAGCACACACACAGAACAATCCACATTGTCAGAGAGCCCCCATACCAAACTAATAGAGAGCCAGATCGAGCCAGGGAGCAACTCTCTTAATCCTCGGAACCTCAAATGAAATGATATTCAAAAGGGTAAGTAAATCTTTTTACTTTTCCCCCTTACCCGCCCTCGGCCTATGCCCTAGCTTTTTTCTATCTGCCTGCCAATCCCACACTACGATTGTCAATGTCTAAATTCGACTGACTTGGACAGATCTGCACCTTTCTTTTCCAATTCTTTCTTTCTTTCTTTCTCGAAGCTTTGCAAAAAAATATAATGTGAATGTTCCGAGGAGAGCTTAGCTTTGACTCTCCTCCGCCGCTCCCATTACAATACAATGACAAATACCAATCCTTTTTACCTTAAATTGCCTCAAGCATTCGAAGCGAACTTCAATCCTCCAAAAAAATACTTTCCCCATCCATATACGAGTACTCTATTGGACGAACCTACCTTAAAAACCTTTGTGTTTTTCCTTTAATCTTTTTTTTTGGTTCGCGTATTTTAACTTTTGACCTCATTGTACTCGTACGCTAGTACCTACGACCTTACGTGTACATATTCTGCTTATTTGCTTTACTTAATTCTTCTCCAGTACTTTCTATAAAAGTACGAGTGCCAATATACGCGAGTACGTTAATATACGTAGTACTAGGTATTACTACTGTATTTGTTCAGTTTCCGAAAAAACTCTAAAATAGAAACTGTCATGTGCTCACCACCCTGTAGTTCCAACTTCCACATGGCTCATATTGCAAAGTTTGCTGGAAATCCAGCTACAAATTGATAGGATTCCTATTAGATTCCTATTATCAGTGTACTATAAACGAAAAAAGGGTTTATTTTTCAGCTTTTTCCCTGTTACAGGCTGTAATAGAGAGGTCCCCGGAACGAATGTGAAGAACAAGAGCTCTTTTGCCTCTCTCGCCTCGTTATTTTGGCCCCCTGGTTCTGCTTTTTACCCATTTTTTTCGTAGGATTCTGTTTCTGGCGGGTGTACACTTCCCCAAAACCCGTTGGTACTACTCCTCGTACTCGCATTGTGCCTGGATATGTAAGCTCCGACTTTACCTAGCAAGCCCTCCTTGCTCTCGCTCTCTCTTCAAATATCGATTTTCGCTTCTGCCCCTCTTCCTTTCACTCTGTATTTATAGGGTTTGCCCAAAGAGAAGTAGGGTATAGACTCGAGTACTTTCTCCCAAAGCATCCCTCATTCCATTCCTTTATATGAAGCCCCATGATAGAGAGATTTGGGCTGGCCCAGAGTCTCAGAGATAGGCACAAAGTCCAGGGAGAGCCCAAAGGTACAGCTACTATTTTTCTATTAGGGTGAATTCCGAAACTACTCCTTTCTCTCTTCATTTGGGGGTTCATCATCAGTTGGGAGAGGTGGAGGAGCCCGAGAAATAGCTGAGAAGAAACTTGAAATCTCGGATTAACTCCCAAGATTTAATTCCCTTCCTCTTCTCCAATTACTCCACCTTTATTCTTCGGCTCCCAGTCCTTTCTCGCTCGATACCTTCCTCGGAAGAAGGCTCCTCGAGGTCTATACAACCAAGCTAATACTTCTTAGAACTCTCTTCCTGTTCTAGGAGCTGCTAGAAGGTTCTAGGAGCTGCTCGGAGCTTGATATAAAGTATTATAGCCTAGCTTGAAGAGTCTCGAGAGCATGCTAAGCTCAAGAGAAGGATCTCTCGACTAGTATACTCCCGTCTGATGATCATCTAATATATTCTATTGGGGGAAGAGAACCTACCCAATTCAAAACGTGACCCTCCGCCCCAAGCAAGCTACTTCTACCGACCCAAAGCTCCTTACAATAACCTCGGAGGAGGAGGAGGAGGAGGGAAAGAGAAACAAGTTTATAGATTCTAGCAAATTCTTAAGCCTTTTGCACACAACTGTAGCCTCCTCCCTGCCTTTCTTTCTCTCTTCAAACTCTAATTCGATCCATCTCAGGAGCAGCAAAGTGTAGTATGTATTTATCGAGCTTGTGTAATTTACCCAAGCAAAAAGGGGTTGCTGAGGAGGAGGAGGAGGAGGAGGAGGAGAACCCACTCTCTGCCATTTCATTTCATTAAGAGACTCAACTCAAGTGAACCAAATCCAAAACAAACTCACTCAAGAATTCTTTTATTTTTCCTCTTTTCT
>JAAZTK010000875.1:0-16770 GCA_036507255.1 Megalothorax incertus
ATTTTATACATGCCTATATTTATGTAAGTCGATTAGAACTTGATATTTTCCATTTCTTTTTTTGTATATTTACGTTCATTTATTTTTTTACTTCTATTATTACGATACTACATTATATATTAGTACACTAACATTTACAGTTATAATTTCACCTGAAATCCATGCTATCTAATCCTCTGAAATTATCCAAGTTTGATCCCACAATATATTCAACCACCCCCATTGATGAAGCATATAAAAAAGTGAATCAGAGTAAAACTATGAGATATATCGTAAAATTGTAATAATAAATAATAAAATATAGTATCAACTTCAAGTAGGAAATGGAATAAAATACAATTATAGAGAAATATAGGAAAGAAATTAATATACAGCATAAACTATTTAAAATATTGTTCAATATGTAGGGGAGAATAACTTAAGACATCAATCGATTCTAAATAAAATAACTAGTAATTTGATCGAGGTAAATTGAGAATGAGTATAAAAAAATAAAGGTCAAATAAGGGTGAAGAAATAAGGAAAGAAATCAAATGGATGAAGGAAAAGAAGAACAATAATAATTAGAAGTAGTAAAAAAATATATGTAGGAAAAAACGGTTTTAAAAAAATCTTTAAAGATTATAATATCTCTTGATAAATATCGTTAGATTGTGGATTTTTCGTAAAAAAAAACACTCTTCTGCTCTATTCATATATAATTAAACTGGCTAGGGTCACTATATTTCTTATACTTGAAATTGAATGTCGAATCAAGAGAGTTGAGATTCTCTATTTAAAAAAACTGATTCATTTAGATCATAATTAGAAAAAAAAGGAAAGAGTTATCATTAAAAATTGTACTCTTTTAGCCTATCTAATATATTCCATTAGCCGTAAAAAAAATTTAGCCAACTCGTAAAGTTTTATATTTGTATTCTACTATTGATAAAAAAGTGAGATGAATAACTGTTTATTTTAATACTTGATTGTGCATCTTCTCTAATGCATATAATATATGCTAATTTATCTATCTCTTATCAAATCATGTCATCAGTTAGCTACTATTAATTAGCTTAGGAGAATATAGCTCGTTTAGCTTAAGAATATTTATCGTGATTTATCCTAATTAGGCGACATATAAAATCATGCATTTTGGAATGCAAAAAACTATATAATCATTCTCTAAATAGCGAATTAAATTGATTGCACTCTACTATACATGAGATATATACCTAGGGAGTAGTACAATAGATACTCTAAAGTAAAAAAAGAGATGTTCATCTATCTGTATTTAAGGGAAATTGCAACCATTTAATTATTGGCGTATACTCTGCCGTCTGGAAAAAACGTATGTCTGCGTTTAAAAATTTATATGATATATTTGATTAAGCTTTTAAGATTTTTTTTTGTATTTATTTAAAATATTTGGGAAGATTTCATGTATATTTGTAAATGTATAGATTACTTTAGATTTTAGATTTATAAGAAATGCTGTTAATTTAACTCGGATCTCTCGTAAAACTTTATTAATTGCATATAATATTGTATTATACTATTTAATACTAGTACCAGATCGGTATTCCGTTGAAATTACAACACGCACGAAACCCAATTGTATATAAATATTGTGTATTGTATTCTGTGTATATTTATTTTGCAAATTATCTGATTAATCCTAACACACTGATACTTATTAATTACCAGTCAGAGAAATAATAATAATTAAATAATAACAGGAGAATAATAATGTCTTCCCTTTGAATTGAATAAATTATAATAGACTTATAAAATGGAAAAAGAAATATTTTAAAAAGATTAATTTATTTTTAGACTTATTTTATTCCTTTCGATAGAGTTTCTCAAAGGCATGCTCGTCCCAGCCTAAATTAATAATTTTTTAAATATTAAAAATACTACAAAAAAAATCTTTACCAATTGGATATGAGTGTGTTTGGCGTTCTTTCTGGAGGTATTCAATCAAAGGACGGAAATATTCCTTGATGGCTGAGGCGCTCAGGTGTCTTTCGCCAATTGCATCGTATAGGATATCTTGCCAAGGCCTAGATTGACCTGCCGCAAGGATTTTCCTGCAATTTTAAAAAATGAGTATTTAAATTGCATCTTCAATTAAATTTTTTCATGTACTTGAATTTCTCTCCAGCTTTCTTATTCTGGTAAATATCGCATGAATCAAGGGGACTCGCTGGATATTCCCCAGCTTCAGTGCAAAGAGCTTTATGAACTTGGAATTGGAGGATTGCGCTTACAAAATAACGAATATAGGCTGTGTCTGAAGGAATGTGATACCTTAAAAGTTGAAAGTTTGAAAAAGGATTAAAATAAGAATTTAATACGGATTTGAATTATTTCTTACTTGGCCCCTGCGTCGAAATCTTGCTCGGTTCGGACGAATGGTGGAACGATCCCCTGATATTTGGTTCTATAAATTGAAATAGGCCCATTGCAGAAGGTGTAACTGTTTAATCAATTATTTACCTAAGCTTAAGCCAGTCGTGTGTGTAGGTATCCCTTGAAGTTGCTCCGCTAAATATATCCCAGCGGTAATTATCAATCAGGTATCCAAAAGGTAGGAAAGCAATCTAGTGGGTCATTTAAGGCAATAATTTAATACATTCGATTCGTATAATTTAAGTTTATAAGCCTGGTCTTGTTAACCCTATAAATACCTTTTCAAATGCTTTCTTCATGAGATAATTGATACGGGATTTTTCGCTTGGAACCATATCTTTGATCAAACCCAATTTCATCATATGCTTCGGAGTGCTAACAGATAGAGAGATGACATCGCCAATTGCTAAAATTTAAAGGAAATGAGCATAAATAACGATTAGGTCCATCTTAAGATAAGATTTATATCCGTATATATGAGAAAGTAATTTACCTTCGTGAAAGCCCGGATTTGCTCCTCCTCTAAAGCTCAGTGGCAGATCCTTATAGTTCATGTCATACTGAATATGACCTGAAAAATCACATTAAAAAGTTTTATTTCAAAGTTTGGGTCATTTCAAAGGGTTTGACAACCTCATTTAATTTAAATTCAAAATTTACCAACCCAATTCATGATGAATTGTGATAAAATCCTATAAAATTTCAAGATACGTATTGTTATAAAGCATATGATATCTAGTATTAGATTAATTATCTAACCTCCATATTTATATTTGTACACATTTTAATTCTATAGTCATTTTGATCGCAAAAGTCCCAAGCCGAAGCCTGTGGAAGATTTAAAATTAATTCAATCTGTACTTATTTCTCGCTTCATAACTTTAGAAAATGATTACATGGCAAACTGGGACGCGTCCATCAGTTGGTTTGATAATCATAGCTTTCTCCCCATATGCTACAGAGTGAAATTAAATAAACTTTAAACTTTTCACATTATGTGAATAAACAGACAGACATACCGACAGACATATTGAATAAACCGAGAGAAGTGAAGAACTCATTTGCCACTTCAAACATTTGATAAACTCCTTCGTGGGTATGTGGATATTTCTATTAGATTAAATAGTTTTAGTAAATATTCTTATTCCATCATTTTGGAATACCTTTTTCAAGGCTGGAGTGACATCAAAAGAAGCGACATCAGGGAAGGGGAGACCAATATGTGGAAGGATATTATCCCATGATTGTGCCCACATGTTACCAAAAACATGAGCTGGGAGCGGCCCATTTGGATCAATTTCTTTGAATTTTTTGGACAGCTTAAATCTGACATAAGCGTGAAGTTCTGCATACATATCTTTCAATTCTAGCCAAATCCTTTCCATATCTCCCCTAAAATCATCAGATTCATAGCCGTTGATCCACAAATCTCCCATATTTTTAAAATCTATTGAAAAATATTGCAAAAAATTAATTTTAAAATGAAATACAATCTTCGTCATTGACAAACCATTGGCCTTGGCTGCTTCATTAGAGAGATCCACATATTCGTAGTACAATTGACGCATTTTACGGCCGGTTGCATTTCTCCAGGCATTCTTTTATAATAGATTTATTAACTTATAGATTAATGGAGTGGATGGAAAGTAATGTTACTGATAGTGAGAATGAGAGATTATATTGTACCCTAATTTTACTTACCCAAGCATATGCCATGTCATCGTAGCTTTCATGCTTCGTTAAAATTTCTTCCAAATCTATTAATTATTCCATAAAATATATTTTAAGTTTATTCATCATTTGAATTCTATTTACTCATAGTCATTACCTGGATTTAAAGATAGCCCTTCCTTTTCCAAATCTGAAATCAAATGGCGTGTTTAAGAGCAAATTCACAGCGTCATATGCAAATAGGTAGTATATCTTACCGCAGTTCTCTTTCTTGGCATACGGGCAGATCTTTCCTTGAGCATAGATCTTTGACATCTCCGTTGTAATATCATCAAACTAATTTGGAAATCCATTAAATCTTTTTTTACTTTTAAATCTTTTAGCGAAAGTTATACCCTTTCAATAGACTTATCAGAAAGAGCCGGAACTCCGACAATTGCATTCAGTTTAAATTGCCTCCTTAGATCTGTGTCCTTAAAATCTTTCCAGTTGTATTGGCTAAAGTTTTTCATCCAAGCTTCCTGTAGGAAATAAAAGGCATTTAGGAGAATACAAATAAATATCCATGCATTGTAAATCTAATACAAAATAATCTACGATACCTTTGAAAAAAGAGCGCTTGCAAGGCTCGTCGCTTTCGAGAGCTCTTCTTTCTCTTTGTTTGTAGTATCAATATAATGAGCAAATGAAGTAACACTAGCGTTGTTGCATAGTTTGAGTTCTTTAGCATCGTAATCTCGCAGAAATTCTCTAAAAATGAGCAAGGTATTTAGATTTTAGATATTAGATCCAGTCTTTTGATTGTTCATTTTTTACACTGTAATAAAGCATATAACTAAACTAAACTAAACTAGGTAAGATGTCAGAGAAATTAAAAACCTCGCATGAGCTTCGCAGTCAGCTAAATAAATAAATTGATAAAATATTCCCAAATTAAAAAAATAGATTTAAAATAACCATTAGCTTCGGAAAAAATTAAGCAAAATCTAACCCCCAAAGCATGCAGGTTCGCCAGCTTTTTTCAAGTCTTCATCAATCTTCTTGAAAAGTGGTTCAAAATAGTTGAAAAGGGAGCGCGTTGACATCTTTCTACTTCCCGTCAGAATCTCAAGGGCTTCTGGCCAAGGCTTTGAGAAGCCGACTTTCATCATATCCCTATTTTCATGAAATAAATATAATTTGGGCTAGAAATTTATCTCATAATCATTTACCCAAGCTTCTCTCCAGCTTTTTTGCTTCCAGAAAAGTCGCATTTAAAGAGCGGCTTTGTATCTAAAATTTACGCCAAATCCAATCATTCTTGATGCACCTTAACTTTGAAAGAAATGTCTTACTTGGGTCATTCGGATTATACTCTCCAGCATTTATACACATTGCTAAAATTATTTAAAAATAAACATTGGAAAAATGCATGTATATCGTATTTTACCTTCGTAAAATGAGAATTGAAGAATATGTGAAATGAAGTAGCGGATATACTCTACATTTGCAACAATGTGGTATTTTGCAGCAGGGTCGAACCGCTTTGGGTCCCTCGGGTATGGAGGCACAACCCCTTGAATCTCTTTCCTCAACTCCCACCATCGGGTGTTGTAATCTTCTTCCTTCAGAACTCCTTCGAATACTAAAAAAAGCTTTAAAATTACGAACCTATAACTTAAGAGTTGACTACGAACCTTCCCATCTCCAACTGTATGAGTAAATTGTAAAAAAAAATTACTTTAAGATTCAATTCTGCAATAATTTCAAAACTGACCTGTCCATTGCAATTGCAAAGGGGAAGAATGCAAATTTCTCTAGCGCCATTCGGAATAGGAAATTGATGTCAGTTTCAGTGACTTCATTTCCTCCCTTGGGGTTATTGCAGTCGATACCAAGACCCATGTCCAGCTTTAGAGCGCATTGCAGATGTTTAGGTGTACTAACTAGATATATGGCCCAAGATTTTAAAGTTTTGAACATGAGTAAAAGAATTTGAAAAAGATTTTACCAGCCAAAGCTAAAGAGTCTCCAATTGCCTCGTGAAATCCTGGATTGGGGTTATCAATTTTTTTAAAATAATAGTAATAAAGGTTCGTGTGTGCATATGTGAAAGTGTCAAAGTGCCAGTATCAAAACTCTAAAATGAGGATACGAAAGGTGGAAATGCAAATATCGTAGCATTACCTGGATTTGCCCCCGTTCTGTACACTAATGAAAGGGAGAACTTGTGTTATTTTATTATTCCCGATTTATATATGATTAGATATGTACCATAGGTCAGATTTGTGTATTGCATAAAATACTCGATATGTCCCATTTCGTGGTGCTAAAAAAACAAAAAAACAAAATTTTATTTTGAAGAAATGATTCAATTCTTACCGCTGTCACAAGATGGTCCATATTCCTATCAAAATATTCAATAAAATTAACCCTAAATTCGTATTTCAATTTCGACTCTTACACAACAGTGCATTGTTTGATCCTAAAATCCGTATTTCCTTTTCCCGTGCAAAAATCTCTAAAAATTTGATGATTTTTTAGATAGTTTAAATGCCAAATCTTTATCATTTTACTCTGCACTAGCATGACAAACGACCGTTCTTCCATCATCAGGTCTCTCGAGCATACTCTTTTTCCAAAATGTATCTGTCATCTTCAGCAATCCCATTTCTTCAAAGAACTTATCCGCCTCTTTAAAGATCCCCACTGGAGTGTAATCCTGGATTGTAAACATTCAATATTTTTGTTAAATCCCCTAAGAACCCCTAAGAACCCCTAAGAACCGTACTTTTTCTTTGAGAGCACTTGATGCATCAAGGGACGGGGCAGTTTGATAAGGTTTTACAAGAGTCTCGATTCCAGTCCAATCTTGTGCCCAAATATTCCCTAACATGCTCGCCGGAAGATATCCAAATCTTTTCATCCATTTTGAAAACTAGCCATATTTTAATTAAATTAATTTATTTTCTAATTTTTAATTTTTAATTTTTTAATTTACCTTTTTACTCAGGTCGTATAGATTGATCCTAACATATGTATGCAATTTTTGATAGTGAGGTTTGATTTCTGCCCATATGGATTTCATTTCATCTTTAAATTTTTTAGGCGTCCAGTCTGAAGAGCATGCAAGATGAGATATTAAACAAAATACTAATAGTAGTATTGGAGGTGTTTGTAAATTATACCTGGAGATCCATCGTCATAAGGCATGGCCCACATCTCACTCATGTCATTAAATCCGTTTGCCTTTGCCATTTCATTTTGAAGTTTGACAAATTTGGTATAATCTTGAGGCATCATATTGAAATATTAGAACATCAATTTTACATACATAGATAGTACATATGTAGCTTCTTACCTTGAGGTCGCACCGCATCAGAGATTGCGTCGTGCCTTTAAATATATCTTTATTAGAAATCTTTTTTTAATTACAATAATTCTCATTTAAATTTTATCTAATCATCCGAGCAAATCAAGCAGCTTATAAAGAGTATGGTCCAAAATTTATAGGGATTATTTTACCAGGCAGTCCAATAATGTGCAGTTGTTTCAAAATCTTTTGAACTCTTGATCTTTTCGGTAATTTCTTCATTAGAATAATGATACACAAATTAGTCATTTGCAATTGAGGTGAATACAATTAAGTGATAATTGATTATATTGTACCTGGTTCTAAACGGAGATCACATTTTGTTGGGTTTTTGTACTCACATACGCGAGCCTTTGCATATTTGGCCTCCATACCAGACAAAATTAGATTCATCTACATTGAAAGATCATTAGTCAGTTCATATGCAAATATTCTATGATCTTCTATAATGTATCTGTAATAAATTATCTATTCAAACCTCATCAACTCTAGCCTTTTCCATTGTATTTGGACCCTGAATATTTACAATGCATTTAATTTAAATCAGTTCAAAAATTTCTCTTTTTGTTCTAAAAACCTGGATTGAAAGATGCTGAAATTGGCGTCTAATGTCGGGATTCTGGATTTCCTTCCAATTCGGAAATTTCAGATGGATTTCCAATTGCACATCAGATTGGAACTTGTTGAACTCATTCTGAGCTGCAATCTTTTTGAAAAAATAATGCCCTTTTTAATGTTTTGTCCAGATGTGAGCGAATACTCAATACTCACCGACGCTGATTCTCTCTCATCCGTGACATTAGTAATGTAATCCCATCGAGTTTCCGTCATTTTATTACAAGCTTGCCCATATCTCTTATCCAGATCCTCAAGGTAGGAAATGGCTTCGGAGTCTCCAGGATCTGAGGAAACGGTCGTAGTAGCATCATCAAGAGGAGTTGCACTTATCCTTCCAAAACAAAGAAGGAGGATTGGCAAAGAGCCAAGGGGTATTTTGAGCCTCATGTTTGCACACAATAAGACAAAGAGTTCAATATTAATTGCACTTGTAAAATTCCAGGAACTATTAAGGACTTCAAGAGTGATGTCTATGCTTTTGATTTCAAAAGCAAAATGAATAGAATTGAAGGCGAGATCCGAGATCTATATGTATGACAAGATCATGGAATTGTTCAACTCTTCTCCTTGCTTAACGTATTGTCTTTATGCTTACCTGCTCTCCTATTCTCCTCTTTGTGAATTGTTAATTACAATGATAATGAACTTGTCAACCAACTCTTGAGGTCCTCGAGTTCAACCGACGCTTGATGGGATCAAATATCTTCAAGTTCTTAACCCAGGTTTGTGGGAAAACTTGATTTCCAGGTTTGATTTACTTGATATGGCACGTGTATTTACTTGGGAGTTAGGATCTGTTAATTTTTGAGGTACACAATATGTTTCTTAAAGCTGGAATTTTTCAACAAACTACTATCAGTATACATAACAGAGGGCTGGACACAAAGGACATTTTCTCCCCTTTCAAACAATGCAAAAAAAGAACAATGAATATTTTAAATGCACTTGCCGAATCCTATTCCTGAATGCCTCAACATTCTCGATTTTTTAGAAGCATTTTATTTGCCCAACTCCTTAAGAGCCGCCTAACCCAAGAAGAGTTTATTTCAAGGATAGCCTCAAGCAGCTTGATTTGACACCTCTTAAAATTAACAATCCAACCCAACAATTCTTTTGTAAAAACCTTCTTACAAGTATATCGAATAAGTATTATGGCCTGGAAAAATCTTTAAAGCTAATATTTTAACGGCAAATATGATGTACAATTTCCATTAATGAGTCCACTGTCCTACAAATATACAAGTACAGATATGTATCTATAATAGGTGCATATCAAGTTAAATAATAAATAATTATGAATGACATTAAAATTTAATTGTCATTATATCGTACTTCTAGGAATATATGTAGTTCAGTATATCAGTAATATATATAATATATAGAATTTTACCACAAAACACAACGTCGTGTGCGGAGTAGGTAATTAAAATTAATATTGACAGAAATGCTAATATTAAATATACTAATGAGTAATTGGTAATTAGTAATTTTATTACTAATTACTTCTTAGGATTAGTTCAGTTCCAAGTTCCAGTCAAAATTGATTTCCAAAATTCCAATTAAATGATTCATATCTTGTTTCATCCGATGACCCGATCCATTTTATTTTGTTGATTAAGGAATTTAAGAGTTCTCTAAACCGGAAGGAACCTGATATTTTTTATGTCGATATATCCCTCTTCAATGCTTTTGTGTCATAAAGTTTGACCTCTCAAAAAATGAGATTATTTTAAAAAATTTCGAGGTGAACAAATGAATTTGAGATGGGAGTCAACTCGACTCGAATTCTTAATTCGCCCTAATTTCTCCTAAATACAGAGATTTTCAACCCAAATTTGAAATTGTGTATTCAAAATAAATTTGAAAGTTTGTTAGCTCCCGATTAACAATTTTAATTAGGTAATTAAAAGGGTAATAATTAATTAGTATGGTCATAATGGATGAGGAAAAGAAGACAGAAGAGACCTCATCAGCCCCAGCACCCACAGGAGATGAATTTCCGGTTGGACATCTAGAAGAGGAGGTGAAAGAGATTGCATTTTTATTTTTGTTTTGTTTTAATATAATTTTTAAATTAATTTATTGTAATTTTAATCTACTTTATAATAATTTCTAGTCTCGAAAGCGCAAGGAACGAATAAAGGCCATGAGGAGTAAGATATATGGCGAGGAGAAAGAAGAAGAAATAAACAAAATTGATCTCACCCTTCCAAAGTATGTTTTACATTTTTAAAATTTAATTGTAAGCATATTTTAAATTAATTTTGCATTTTCAAATTTCAGGCCACAATTTCGAAGTTATATTCCACAAGATGAAGGATTTGGTCAAAAGCGAAAAATCTTGCCCGTAGATGTTGAAGAAAAAATTGAGGATACCCTTGAAAAGGCTGAAATCAAAACACTATTGGAAGAGGTGGACTTGACCAATCTAGCCCCACGTAAACCTGATTGGGATTTAAAGCGGGATGTAGCTCCTAAATTGACCAAATTGGAGAGGCGGACACAAAGGGCTATCGCGGAGCTCATCCTTGATCGTTTGAAAAAGAGTGGTGATAATGATGGACTCGCAGCGGCTGTCCAATTTTCAGATCCAAAATCAATGTCCAAGCTCGTTAGTGCCCCACAAAATGAGGATGATGACGAGGATTAGTTTATATATGATATTTTTAATTTAAAATCAATCTAAGATAAAAATATTTGATTTATACAAGAGATTTCTTTAATTTTATCAAGCATTTTTTCCATATTCATTTTATACCCGGATAGAAAGTATAGAAGTGTTAATTGATTAAATACACATTTATTGAGTAATTAAATTAATTTTAACAGATATTTTAATAAATTATTCACTGGATAAAGATAACGTATACACCACCATGTAATTCTGTGTAAAGTGCTGCATATTTTGCATAATTAATAATTAGAGTCTTTTTCAAGTGAATGTACTCGTTCTATTTGGAATTCTTAATTTTAGTTTTAATTAGAATTTGGATCGGATTGAAATGTGTTAAGAATTTTAGATTCTACTTTTTTTTCTTGGTAGTTTCTTTCTTTGAAGATTTTTTGCTTGAAGATCCATTTCCACTGTAGAATTTGAGTAATATAATGAGAAGAACAAAGCCAGCAAGGCCGATGGATCCGTAACGGACAATTTCAGGGTTATCCTTGATTTTTTCAGCAACCATTTCCGTAAAATCATCGAAAGCTAAAATTAAAAATAGTATTTAGGCAAAGATGCAAAAATTGTATAAAATATAAAATACGAGATTTGGGGGGAGGGACTGGAACTCCCTTTGAATTCCTGTAGAATTCTGTAAATTCAAAGTCCATTAATTGCATTTCAGAGTCTGAAATTCATAATTTGATTGAAATGCTACCTTGTGCAAAGTTGATCAGATTGGGAATAGTTATTGAATCTAGTTCATATTTGTAGACTTTCCCATGTCGGAAGAGGAGGAATGTTGGAGTATCTGAAACTCCGAAACGCCTTCCCGTCACCCCACCGCTTCCACCCTTGTCCACTCGAGCTGTATTAATCCTATTCTTAAGCTCGGTCCCTACAGATTCGAAAACAGCTTGTAATCTCTGGGAAGTGACGCATGATTGCTTGTAAAACATTACAAGCCAGTCCCCTGTTGTTGCTCCTGTCCCTGCCTGTTAATTTCAGTAATTATAGATTTTTTTTTATACTTTGAGAATTTAGTGAGTACCTGAGTAAGGTGCTCAAAGGTTTCATCGTTCAATTCTTTGACAGCTGGCGTTTGACCTCGTTGCAAAATCGAAATGATTTCATCTTCATTGATAGGACCTGGAAGAAAGATATTCATATTTGAGTTTAAACTGGATATAATAAGAGGAAATGAAAATCCCTTTATAGAAATGGGATTTGGCATTTGATTATTAAGAATCTTGAAAGCACTAGTAACTTACCATTATAGAGCATTGGACTTCCATCTTTAAAGATATTTTACACAATTAGCAAATCATCAAATTATAATATTTTATGTCATACTTCGGAAATAGACAACTGCCGGTTCAAGGGTTGGGCTATAAAGTTTTGCGAGAGGACCTAATAAAATGAAGGGTAATTTTTAAATTAATTTATCTCGTGAGATATAAGCTCGTTAAAATAAAATTGAATACTTACTTGAGACCAATTTCACAACCCATGCTCCCAATGAGTCGACCAGCACCTAATTTTAAAACATTACAAAAATTTATTAATTGGCAATTCATTGAAACTTGTCTCAAGTTTAAAATTGAAGCTTGATTGCTTACCTCTCTGGCCATACTCAATTCATGTTCAAAAAGCTGGCAAGTCTCACAATTGGGCTTTGCTGTAAATATAAAATGAATCAAATAAATAATAAATAATATTAAATATTCATACCAAAAAGGGCTATGACGTTCTTCTCGGTCTGGACAAGCCTAAAAATTAACATTTAATTAAATTAGTCAAGGATCTTAAAAGTTGAATTTAAATTAGGTATTACTTGAGTAGTTCATCGTCACCAACAGTCTCTAGCTTCTTCCCCTCAATTAGTGGCAGTAGAAGAACAAGAAATATAAAAGCCGGTTTCATTTTAATCAATTTACTCGAGATAATTATTTAAGAACTTTAACAAATTATCAAAATGCAATGCAATGAAAAGGTTAGAATAATGCAAGTGGAACTCAACAAGAAATATCTAATTTCAAAATAAAAGAGCTGTAAAACTAATTTAAAACACACACCGGCAAAAAAGTGAGATTTTTAATTGAAGCTATTTTAAAATAAATGCTGATTTTGAATTTTGATGACGATGAGTTGTGTCACCGATGACAGAAAGTCTGGAGCTGTCAACAAGTGAAATATTTTTAAATTCTTCCCTATAAAGCGCTTCATCTGTTCATTAGATAGGCATACACCAAAAGATGCATTTAAGAATTTTACTAATTACAATTTATATAATATTTAACTTTATTATTGGAATTGACTCTTGAGGAATTGACATTTGACATGGATGATATTGATTATTGAATAATTTATCAGAAAATATATGCTTAATTAGGACATGACATGATAGATATCGGTTTGAAAAGACGCTTCAAAGTTTCGACGTTCTCATATCCGACCAAACCGTTTCTTTCCATCCATCTCTCTCTTTGACGGCCTTTAAAAGAATTTAATGATAATTACCGGTTTATTAAGTGTTTCATCTTAATTTTTTACCTGTTTGAATCCCACTTCAATAGCCCTATCTCGAAATGCAATACCCTCAGGAGAGTGCCTTGACATTCCGTCGAATAGAGTGGAGAGCCTTTGGGAATTCAAGAGACCCATTTGTTCGACCGCCTGAATTACAAATTTCAAATTTTCGACTGTTCAATTAGCTTAAAATCTTCTGAATTAACCTGATTTATAACAGACTTCTGGTACCACAATTGATTTGCGGGAACAGTGACTAAACCTTCTATGAACTCGTCAACCCGTTTATCGAGCTCCTCATTCCCTTTCACACACTCTCCGATTAGACCTTAATTATTATTACAATTTTAATTATCAGACCTTATAAAAATATATTAATATACCAATCCTCTCTGCTTTCTCTCCTGTTCATAATTAGCATAATTTTAATTGGGCATCTTTGATACATTGATAATTACTTTACACTATTACCTGACAAGATCTCCCCTTGAAATAGGATTCGCTTAGCTTTTTCCATCCCTACACGATAGAACCAAAAGGCAGTTGTAGGACATCCTTTTAAATAAGTTACAATTATTTTCATATTAAAACTTAATTATCGTGTCAGCGAATGCTAATATCGTAGAACAAACCCCATATTCTAGAAGGAGGGTATCCAATCTTTGCAGAGGATTCAACTACAACCATATTTTAAATAATTAAGTAATTAAATGAGCAAGATAAATTAGTCCTACTGAAGGTAACGTCACAGGCCAGCGCTATATCAGAACCTCCTCCGATTGCCACTCTTTTAATTTTGCAAATTACAGGCTTCGTACTTCTCCAGATTTCCATATAGGCATTAGTGCAAGCAGACATAAACCTTAATAAGAGTTAAGAAGATCATATTAGTATTATTGCACACATTGAAATTCTATTAATTTCGAAAATTATAAACATGTATGCATATCATTATCTAAGGATAAGTAGGTGCCTACTTAAAATCGCTATATGGATCCCAGGGCATTTCCTGATTAACCAAATCCGCAATCCCTTCATCTACACCTTCCGCAAACATTTTAAGATCGTATCCAGCGCAAAATGCATCTCCAGCTCCATATAAAAGTATCACTCGAACTTCCGGATCCCAATTTGCTTGCTGGATAGACTTTACAAGTTCAAATGGCATTCGGATATCAATTGCGTTAAGTCTTTCAGGGCGATTTAGCATAATCTAGGTACAAATTTTAGAATTTAGTTAGCGTCGTTTAAGACTTCATTACTTAAAACTTACATGACCAACTCGTCCTTCTCTCCAATATTTGATACTTTTAAACCCATCTGAAATATCATTGGGATTGAATACATTTCCACCTTCCTGGTCATTTTGAGAATGTGCAAATCTAGTAGTGGCTTGAAGGCTTGGAATGGAATTCATCTTAGGTCCGAGATAAGAATTCTTTGAAAATAATGATGGCAAAATCCGTCCCCAACTTTTGCAGAATGAAGTTGACAACTTCATTTGAAACTCTTGAATAGTAATGCGAATTATTATGTATCAAGTATAATATATTATGTATTTTGATTTAGCTTAATTGTATTTATTTATCTCTAATCTAAAATTCTAAACTGCTTTTTCTCAATGCAATGTTTACTGATAAAGCCGGTCATATGGCCATAGAGGATGCCAAGTTTTGAAGTTACCTACCTAATCCTAAGCTATATATCTAGACTTTCCCTTATCATTTCTGCTGGGTATTCGATTTTGTATACAATTACAGTATATTAGATCTACATTTCTTATCTAAGGATAAGCTTTTAGGAAGATATATCGTAGTACTAGTGAGTATGATATCTAGCATACTTATCCTAAATTAGATTTTTCCAATCCCTAATTACAAGTACTGAATGTAATATTAGGGAAATGCACATTGCTCCAAATACTTGTGCAAAAAGAACGGTCGCCAAATTTTAAGGCATCTTTTTTTGGGGTTGGCCTAAAGGTCCAAAGGTCTTTGAGACTGCAGTTGATTGATGGGGTTGTTAATTTCCAAAAGCCATTAAAAGACAGATTAGCATCTCGTTTCTAAATAAAACACAAAGGAAGTTTCAATGAACCTGCTGCTGTCCTTTCCATTAAGCAAGTGATCCATCTGGCTTTCTTTGAGGAGTCTGCAAAAGAAAAGAGGCAGTCGATGAACCGAAAACAGACAACCCAAAGAATTGAGAGCTGCCCGGGCATATTATCGAAGCCGGTGCAGGGAGGGACGTGGGAGAACAAGCAAGTTTTTGTATTTGCCCGTTCCGTATGGATGAAGATTGTGTTTTGAAGAGTCTGCCATCGAATTCCTTTGGTCGGAGCCAAAGCAGGCATGAGGGAGACCTTTAAAATCCTCAATCCTCTTCTCGTTTCCCCTTCGTTAGAGACCCGGCAGGATTAAAGAGTTCAAAAACCCGAATCTTTTTGCAGAGGTGTGGTGGTATAAACGGACCGAGCATTTTACGGGCAATTGTGCAGAGTTGTTTCAGTCCTTTGCGGACAACTTGCAAATGAACCAGTAGACAAGATGTTTTAAATTAAAGAGCTATGAATGCTCTTAAACTTAAGGACTTCATGGGTATACAATAAATACATATATTGCACTACTAATATTAATGCATGTCAGTTTTTTATGATAACATTTACATTTCAATATTTTTCATTTGGTATAAGCTGAGCTAACATATTTATTTATAATTAAATCCGAGTCAGAGTTCCACTCTTTTAAACTGCACATTTATGCATTTGCCAAAGTGCTTTTGCCGGCTCTTTTTATGTCTTTCAGATGTAGGTAGTACATAGATTGCGAATCCAAGTATTTCCTTATTCTCTTCCCGGGTCTCATCCCAATTTTGATTACATAACATTTGGTTACACTTACAATGATTATCCGAACAGTTCCGAGAGTCGAGCTTACAATTCCTGATGCGTTCCATTCTTTCAAGGAAGCGAGAAAAAAATCGAGAGCAAATATGCTCTTTGACAAAGATATATTTAGGATTACACAGGCATACTTTGTTAAAGGGCAAGAAAAAAATTATTCAGTATTTCATAGGCTCAAAGCATGAATGAATTTTTTCCATACCATCAATTCATTTAATTCCGTCGTAAAAGATCCCAAGCTTTAAATTGTTAATTACGTCGAAGGCCAGGAAAAAATTGATTAAAAAACGCAAAATATCTGTTTAACGAATTTCCAAAAAAAACTACTGCTCTTTGGTACAAAAATCTCGGAGAATATCCTTAAATTCTCCAAGACTTTTTAACCCCTAAATAAACATAAGGGGATTCAAGTCTGTTTTCATTATATAAGTTAGGAGGGCTGATCTGAGAAATGTATTTCATAAGTGTGGGATTGTTGGGCAAAAAGAGCGGAAATAAATAAGAGTAGATGAGCCCAGTATGAGGTATAGTAGTAGTATGAGTAAGTGTTTGCTTTAGTTTGATAGTAAGATGCTGCTCATCTTTAAAAGGCATTAGATAAGGATGTAGTGAAGCTACAAGCCTAACCTTTTGATATTTAGCTATTTA
>JAAZTK010000876.1:0-16764 GCA_036507255.1 Megalothorax incertus
GGTGATTTTCCTTCTTCTCATATTGTATTTGAATAAATAAGATCAAGTAGAGAGGAGCAAGAGGAAGATGGAAAGGATAATGATTTTTCTCTAAATATATTCTAAAAATTGCAAACATTTTTTCGTCAACAAATTGAACCCGAATAAATCAAAAAAAATGCTTAAAAAATACAGATATCAAGTAGATATACCTAATGAATTGAATCTGAAATTCTCATATTTAAATATTAGTTCAATCCAATGTGAAATGTACAACCATTGATTTTTCCAGAATTAAGAGGCGAATATTTCTTTCTAAATGAGATGAAAAATTTAAATTTTGTAAAATGCTCAAGTAATACAAGTAGTATGCTACACGGAGGGAGTGAAGCTCTGGAAGACTGGAAACAATTCTCACAAAAAGTAAGGCAAACAAAAAAAAGTTGGTGGAACGGTCTATCCACAGGTACACATATCATACGATACTGATACTACGATACTTCTTATTACTACAAGTTAAAATCCTCGAATTTTACTTATATGCATATTTCTTCTCAAGACTTTATGCCTACTAGTTACTATATAATATTACAACGCGGTGCTCATTATAACAATGAGTTACATTCCCTGTATTATGAAGGAATGTACTCCTGAAATGATATTACAAGAGTAATTTTATAAATTACGAATGTAATTCAGAGTTTGACTGCTTGAGTAGGTACTACTAGTGGTAGAAGTGGAATACTTGTGCTAGATTATTACTCATTGCTATATCAAATCTTAAATGAAAAAATGTTTTTAAATTACAAAGAATAAAAAATGTCAATCTCATTATAACCAAAATAAAAAATTGAACTGAGCTTCCCTTAATATTCCGTATGTATACTAATTGTGCTAGTACCTACAACTTTGATCGCTTTTGCAAATGGCACAAAATATTATAAAAGAGTTGAAAAAAAGATAGTACATACCCATGGTCAGGTAATCTGTCGGGTATTAATCCAGGCATTCCAGATGCGTTGGGACCAGGTGGTAAATGGGGAGGACCTTAATTTATAAATGAAATTGGATATTAGAATCATTTATTCTTCATTCTCTTTTTTAATAAATGTAAAATGATACTCGATATTAAGTGTAATCAATCAAAAACATAAAATGTAGAGAATAATGAATTGAATTACCGGAAAGATTTGGTTGAAAATGATGCGGTGGGAAGGGTTGTGACCCAAAATTGGGATTTCCTCCTGGTCCAGGTCCTGAGGAATAGGGTGGGAAGGATTGATTTGGTCGTGGTGAGGGAAGAGGCCTTGGTGGTGGTCCACCAGAATTTGGGAAATTGTTATTATAATAAGGTGAGTTAGGCCCAGGACCGTTGTAAGGTGGGAAAGGGGGGCCGTGTGAGTTATTGAATCCTACTGGTGTTGAAGATCCTGATGGTGCTGGAGAATGAGAGTAATGAGGCGGTGGACAAGGCGAGAATCTAATAAAAGATTATAGAGCAATTAAATTAATGCTAAAATTGATATAATATTTAGAGTAATTACGTGGAAGGGCCTCCTCCCGATGATGGTGTAAATGGACTTCCAGCTGCTGGAACGCTTCCGCTATTTGGATACCCTCCACCCTATTTAAGGTAAATATTACTTTCATATTTCGAGATTTTAATGGACTACTGATATTACATTTCTTACCGAGGTTGAGAAGGGAGAAGTATTTTGGTTATTGGGGGTGGCCGAGTAGGGCCGATTTCCCCCGGCGGAAGGGTCCAATCCTTAATGAATTGAAAAATAAAGTGGATTTATTAATATGCCCTAATCATGTTGGAATATATCGTTTAATGCAATATATCTGTATAATTCCGAAGTTGCATCCATTAAACTATAGGATGCAACTTGGGATAATGGAAGGATTTGATAATTGTAAATATTTATACCTGTGGATTGTCCCGTGGTGCTATAATAAATAATAAAAACAAATAAATAGAATTAATAAAATTGAATAATTATTTATAATTAATTAAAATATACCTTGACTTTGTTATTCTACCGCATGTACCAGAGGATATCAGTACAGACTCAGGCGGTGGCTCCAGCTTTTCCAGCTTTGAGCTACAATTTAATAAGATTATATTAAGAATTGAAGTTAAATATTTTAAAAGATTTGTAAAATTACTATTTACATTTTAACATAACTTCAAATCTCGATTTAAAGTACTGTACTTGTATACTATTTAAAGGTATTATATGAGAATAATGATAATTTAACATAATTGACGGTTCTGTATACCTATTAATTTAATTAAAATTATTATAAGTAATTATTGGCAAATTATAAGAGAAAAAATGAAGTCTAAAAATATATTTTAAAATTTATTAATATTTACTAATTTGCATTAACCATATACATATTATACCTCAATGAAAAATCTCAGGAGAAAAATTATATTTGGAATCTTGGATTTGAATAAAAACCCAATGGAAATGAATTTTTAACTAAATATTTGTAACTGTAAATTAGCCTGATATATTTCAAAATAATCTATTCACACAAAATGTTTTATAAAATAATTAATTATTCGCAAAGTATGAAAACTCAAAAATGGTTTTTTCTTACCTTTCGGTTTTAATTTGGAACTTCAGGTTGATGCAGGGGCAGTGCCGAAAAGATGAATATTTTTATTTAACCCGACCCTTTATGCCTAGGTCACTTGTCTCATCACAGATTAAATTTCCACCGGAAATTCTCCGATTGGAAATATTTATGTTTGAGAAAAAACTCTTGAATCAAAAAAGTCAAAGCATCCTAAAATAATTCTGATTTTTCAGCCTCCCTTTGCTTTGCTGTAAATACAAGTAAATATTGCCTATACTACCTAGTACACTTGCCGACACTACTAGCGTCAACTTGAAGCCAATGTTATTTTATCTTTGATTTCTTCCTGTGAAATAAAATTATAAATTCACGTTAATATTTTTTAAATGCTTGATATATAAAATGGGGATATTTAAAGTGAATCGATTTTAAGGTTACCTTTTTTTAACCCTTTGACTGCACTTTATTCCCACAAATAATTGCAAGCTTTAATGGAGGATTGAGAACCAATGTCTCCTCAAAGGGTAGAAAGATGATAAGGCCTATTAACTTGGCGCTGTGGGTTGTGTTTGTATATATCTTCCCTGAGAGTGAGAGAGGAATGTTGAAGTCTATGGCCTCTATTGGGGCAAGAGACCAATCCTCTTCTTGTTCTCCTCAGCTCTTGTATCCTGAAATGGGAATCAAAACAAAAAATGTTATGAAAATTGTAAGATATTTTTATAATGTTGCTTGATTTTGAGGCACATCAATTTAATACCTAAATTAATGTTTATCAACTGAATAAGTCTACAAGACTTTTAAATACCTAAAAAGTAGAATTATGAATTATCTTGGTCTGGACATGGTGAAGCATAAGAATATTTTCATCGACATTGGATAGTACAGCAATATTGTATAAGTAGACCGTTCTTTTGCGAGTCTTTAGCGTCACCACCATTTTTCCAAATTATTAAATTATAAAAAAATAAAAGGATTAATCTACTACATTACAAAGTAGATTTATATCATCAATAATTGAAGGGAATTATACTTTCAATTGTAAAAGACAATAATTATTTGAGAAAAAGAACTACCTGAGAAGGTTTTGTTAATTCTTGAAGGATTAACTATAAATAAAAATACATTATTAATTATTTTAATCTTGAATCATGTAGTACTATGATCCGGCCTTATTAATATCATGAATCATGATAATAGGCGCCTAATAAAATTGACGGTATAAAAAAAGAGTAGGCCGTACGGTTTTTGATCCAATCAACCAATTATCTTGATATTTGCTTCAAAAATCTTTAAATATTAATTATAGGATTGCGTATTTACACTTACGATCTAATAAATCAGGATTCAAGGGCTTTATTGCGTCACATTTAGCTTGAAGTTGAAACTGTGTCACGAGCTTCTTTATTCCCGAATCCGGCATGTTTAATTCCTACAAAGCAAAACCATTACAATTAATTTTTTGAAATCTTTAATCTTGTCAATCAATAATAATATGACATTAGTAAATTACCTTAATTTGATGTCCCCCATAACCAAAAACAATCAGCCGAAAGGTTTTTAAAAGAATTGAATTGGAGCCTGCAAAATGATTATTAACAAACAATTCAAAACCACCAATAAATGTAAAAATACCTTTGATTTACATTGTCAAAATCTATTCTTTAGTATGTCAACTCCGGATGCCCACCAAAAGAAGATTAATAATTAAGTCCTCCACCGGTGCAGTGTCCGTCAAAATAGGGTCTAATTTTTAAATTTGGGAAGAAACTAACGCGAGAATTAGTTCTTCTTGCGATTTTTGAATACGCAGCTCATGTGAATTTTTTTTGCTATCCCTCGATTTTTAATTTTACTTAATTAGTTATTACTTATTACTAATTAGGTGTAAATTGCAATTGCAATGCCCAATGCCCGTCGTATTCCCACTGTTAACCCACTAAATCAACTTTTCGATCCTCTGAATATTCGCCGATTGCGCAGAGCCCGTGACCTTCGACCTCGACCTCGAATTCTTCTCCATCATGAAGATGATTCTCCCCCTCCGGATATTAATGAAGTAATCCAAGATGAGCAGGATGAATTGTAAGTTGGAGAATTTCCATTGCATTGCCAATTTTGAATGTGACTGATCCTGAGCTGTGTGATATCCTCAAATTTTCGGTTGTATTGTATTTGTGGTACGATTCAATTGGCAAAGGACTTAGGATTAGACAAATACCTAATTTAGATATTGATGTCCATTAAGCCTCAATCTGATTAATTTAAGATTAGAATTTAAAAATATAATTGCACACCCTATAGATAGTAAAATTGAAGGTAAGTGAGAGATGTAGACAGATTTACAGATTTCGACAAATTTTAATTGTCCAATAATTAAATCAGTGACAAATGCGCAAATATTATAATTTAGAATTGAGTACAATCTGTTAATAACAATCTGTTTAATCTGTTTTAACCTGCTTAACCTACGGCAAGTTTGGCTATTTAGATAGCTTTTGTTTTTCCGGGTATATAATCCGGGCTGCCACCCCCTTTTGTCTATTCAACTTCCAGGCAAGATCTATGTCAGATTCACCAAATCCGCGCCCAGTGGGGCCTCGCTAAATCCTTATCCCTAATGTTAACAATGCAAATCGTTAAATTATCTAAATATAATTTATAATACTTAATATGTAGTATAGACTGCTTTTAAATATTTTTTAGTGTACGTGAAAAAAGCACAACTTAATTATCTAAACGAGTCGGCTCTTCGGATTTTAATTTCATGTAATTTTAGTTCACCTTTGCATCGCAAAAATTAATAACACAAATTATCAGTATCATTAAGTAGGATTAAATTTACATATCAATTGATTTAATACAAATTATTTATTTTTCAATTTCAATAGAAAACAAATTTTGAAACCTAGCAGAAAACTCGAGCTTCCCAGATCCAAAATAAACGTTACTTTTTTATAGGTATTTTCTGTTGTATGTCCTGATATGGGTATACTACTATATGCTTAAAGGCTTATAGCCATATTCTTCGTCACAAATTTCAAAAGCAGAGTCAGATGATTCTCGAGTTTGGGCAGAGTAGTGGAATCAATCAACAACAATAAATTATAACTTAAAAAATAATATTTTCCAGAGTTTTTTTTAGATTTATACACAAATTACACAATCTCCCAATTTCTTAATTTATTAGGTACATGAGTGATATTCAAGTTTAATGCCTATAAAAATCTTATCTAGAAAGTGTCAAGTTTTTTTAATATTGCATTGATCCTAAGTTTTTGATCATATCTCAAGTATTGGCTATAAAAAATATGCTATAGATATTTATATACTACATGATTTCTACGATAAAACAACAGTTGAATGTGCTCAAAATTAATCAAATTAGAGGGTTAATTTAATTTGAAATCTTGTTTTGATTTTTACATAGATTCTCGGATGTCATAAGAAGGTAAAATTACGATACAATTATTCTGGGATCATTCAATTATAAACCATTTCACCAACAGTTTAATCGAGAGCAGTAGGAAGGAGCTTCAAAAAACTGAAACAATGATGGAATGCTCGGAAGCCGTTGAAAGGGAGCTGGATAAAGTTCTTCAGGTATGTGTTGATAATGTTAATTGTTAAAAGCAATCATGTGAATCTACGAATTTGATGCAGAAATTCGGGACTGTCAATGACCATTTTGATAGAACTCTGGCCAAGCACATTTCAAATCTAACAAAACTTTCAAAGGAGTTTGAAAATGGTATTTTTAAAAAAAATTAATTTTGGACAAGCTAATTTTATGTAAATTGTTTTCTCTAGTTGATGACAATTATGAATTGACACCTGACCAGGCTACAATTTTGTGTGATGCCATCGGACAGGTGCGAGAATCAATAAGCAGAATTGCGTCTGATCACCGTGATCTTCACAGTACTGTGTCTAAAGTTGGGAAAGCTATTGACAGAGTAAAATTTAAATCTTTTTTTATTAAATGCTGGATATCCTTAAAGGGATTTTTATTTTTTCTAGAACTTTAGTCCAGATTTCGGTTCAATCACAAGAGATGGGATTTTCTCAGGAGAGAGGGCCAAGATACTAACTCAAGTGGTCTGCCAACATCTTTATAGGCAGGGGATGTTGGAAATTGGTGAAAGTTTGTGCTCGGTAATTGCATTGTCAAAATAAGTAATATTTAATTTTAAATGGTTACGTTTTTCAATTTACAGGAGTCTGATTTAGTGTTAGATGATAAATACAAAGAGCCCTTTGTGGAACTTCATCGAATCCTCGATGCTTTGAAGCAGCATAATCTTGAACCAGCCCTGAAATGGGCCAAAGAAAATAAAGAGGCACTCAACGCTCAGGGTTCAAGTTTGGATTTTAAACTTCATCGTCTCGCTTTCATCGACATTATCAAACAAGGGCCCAAAGTACATTTCAAAGCTATCCTTTATGCGAGAGAGAATTTCAAGGATTTTGTTAAACGTCACGAAAAGGGTACTTGCGAATTCTTTTCAATACAAAATATATGACTTTTGTATTTTTTTTGCAACATCTCTAGAAGTTCAAGTCCTAATGGGAACTCTCCTCTATGTTCCTACAAAAGGGGAAGAATCTCCTTACACGCACTTATTCGACAATACCCTATGGGATGATATTCAAGAGACATTCACCAGAGATGCTTGTGCTCGTCTTGGCCTCTCAATTGACTCGCCACTTGCAGTCTGGTATATACAATTATTATATTTTTAATGGCGATTTAAGCATTGAATTACACTCTTTCCTTTCAAACTATTCTAGTTTTGCTGCTGGATGTATTGCTTTACCTGTAAGTCCAAATTCACCTATGTCCGATTTTCAATATACCTATTCATTTCCGGTTTAAACAGTTTAATTTCTATTTTACAATTATCTACATTTTCCAGGCTCTCCTTAATATTTGTCAAGTAATGCAAGCTCGTCAAGTCAGCAACATATGGAGCGGAAAAGATGAACTGCCTGTAAATGCAATAATATGAATTTTTATGCATAATTCGTAGTAGATAGTAGTACTAATCTGTATATTATTTGTGTTTTTAGATTGAAATAGATCTTGGCAAGGAGTTTCATTATCATTCGGTTTTTGCTTGTCCCATCCTACGACAGCAAACCTCTGAATCTAATCCTCCAATGCGACTGACTTGTGGACATGTCATTTCTCGTGATGCTCTACATAAATTGGCATCTGGCAATAAGTAAATATTTACAATGTTTATTTTTTTATTGGATTTTTAGAATTGCCTCATGAACTCGTATAACTCTTATACTAATTTTATTTTTCGTTAATATGTTCCCTAGATTAAAATGCCCATACTGTCCCGGGGAACAGAATCCAGGAGAAGCCCGGCAAATCACATTTTAATTCCTGAATTGGACGTCGCGGTGAACTGGTGAAATCAATTAACGATTTTTCGCAAACTAGTAAATTGATTATCAATTGGTTTAACATTTTCTATTATTTTAAATTCTCGTAATTCATTCATAAATTCGATTATACGAATACCTAAATATTACATATATCGTATATTGTATTATATCTGTACTATATGTAACATTATCTACACTTCTATCTTAAAATATATTATATTATTTAAAGCAATATACGCGATACTTTATTTATAAAAATATGGTTTCATTGTTAATTTCCTAATGATATTTTAATTATATCATACGCTTTATGCGTATAATTTACTTAAACTATGATATATCTGAAATAAAGTCATGCATTATATGAAATCATTATAAATTGAAATATTGATTTATTTACTCGAATGATTCATATTCAAGATGAGTTTAGTCGATAATATTGTATACAATACACACCAACATTGTATGTATCTTACTATTGAATAATTATAAAATTATTATAATATAATATATCCGTATTCTTCAAATTCATCACTATACAATATGCATAGGCACTTGAACATTAATTTATAATCTATCTCTATACTTTATTATAAATTCTGGAATCATCTCACTTTCAAAACTTCCAATATAGGTAATTCTTTACTTTTTAATACTACACATTTACTACTATTGTAAATAATACAAATCTTTCTTAAATTAGATTGTATTGTAGCCTATATAGTATATACTATAATACTAGTATTATAAATTATAATTGACAAACTTAATTATATCTAAGATTAGTAGTACAATATATGCAACGATAATAATCTTATTTACAAAACATTTCTTGAGAGTTGAAACGAGACTACCTTGTGTAGATGTTTATGTATTTTACAGACTTTTACAGTCAATACGTCAATTAGTGATTTTAAATTTTAAATTGTATTTACAGGACTATCCTACGATAAATTCCTAATTTTATAATAGGAGAAACAAACGAAGAAAAATTAAAACTTGAACAATTTAAATTAAGGCATTTAAGAATAAAACAATAAAAACCAAAATGGGAAAATTGATAAAATAATGGGATTCAAATTTTCAAAACTTATGTTTTTGAACTTATATATGTAATTTTAAAAGCTTTTTCCCCTATTCAATTAACATCATTTCTGCATGATATTCGTATATTATTATTTCAATCAATCTGATCCAATCTATATTTTATGAAAGATAAAGGACAGTTAACAGACTATCAAAACTATTTTTTTCTTAGGATTTTTTCCTTAGACAGAAACATTAAACTTTCAACAATTTTACGGTTACGGATATACAGATACTTGTATATTATACCTATTAGTTTTAAACCTAGAGTTCTTCAAATGTTTAGATAACAATAAAATATGATATTAATTCCAAATAGCATAAACAACATATTTACAATACAATTTAAAACAAATGCATAATGAGATAAATATATTACAATTAAAGACTCTTGTGAATGGAGTACCACGTTTTAAACAACTATCCTGTAAATACAATAATATTATAATGATTTATATTAGTACAAGTAGGGCAAGTTTAAAAATCACATTTTTGCGAAGATTGCAAAACCTATCATAAATATCATTCCTGTGCATTCATGGAATGATTCACTCTTGAAATATTTAGTTAAGAATTAGCAAATTGTTCTTCAATCTATTATCTCTACATATAATACTATCCGTACTTATAAGTTGGAGTCGTACATATGATAGGATTTTGCACTAGTAACAATAATATAAGTATCTCTATTTTTCCTATTTTTTTCCAAATTTTTCCCCCTGTGCATTTTTATAACCAGGCAAGCCTGGCAAGCGTGATCCTTCCATGAATAGTTCATTATGGGGAAATTGTTGCTGTTGATGGAGAAGCCCATTATACATTTGGAATTGACTCATTGGAGGTGGTGGAAATGCTCCCAAAAGGCCAGGAGGGAGAAAGAATTGAGGTCCAAACAGTGGCAAATATCCAGGATCTAATTTACCATAATAAGGAGCAAGATGTGGCTGCTGAAGGAGTTGATGATAGCTGTTTAACTTTTCCTCTTCTCTAGCTCGATTATTCCTGGCAGCTTCCGCAGTAGCCCCTTTACTGGAAGAGGATGACGAGGAGGTGGAGGAGTTTCGGATATCCGGGTGACCTACAGGGCTTAAATGAGAATTCCAAGAACTTTTGGGGTTTGTTCGTTCAAAACTAATTTGAGGAGACTTTGCTGAAGAGGAAGGGGACGCCGAGGAGTAAGCCTTGCTTGATGGCAAACCTTGACGAGTGGAGGCCGAAATTGTAATAGTCTCTTTTGGTGCATTTGGAGAACTCCTGCTTGGCAGAGGAACCCTATTATTCTTTTTAGTATTAGAGGATGCTAAAGAGTTGTTTGGAGGTGGAGGTGTGAAGCCAGGCTGCCATCCTTTCCAAATGATATTTTGAGAAATCAAATTATTTTCCCCAGTTGTAAGTGGCTTGAAATCATGAGAGATTCCGATAGAGTTTGGAGTAGACGTATTGGTGAGAGCATGGTTCCGAGAATTTGGGCGAGAGGATGGGGAAGATGAGACTGTTACATCTTTGATTTTCATTCCGGCTCCAGAATTAGCAGTTGTTGGAGGATTAGAGGGGAATAGAGTAACCTCTGAAGTGAGGCGGAGTCCAAGCCCATTCATTGCATTCGGGGGTGGAATGATCTGCAATATTATGGAATATCTTTTTGTTCATTTCTGAATGAGATTTGACGCTTAAATCAAGAAGTTCTGTAGAATCCATGTTCACATTAACATTCACGTTCACATTTACCGAGGAACGATTTGAGGGAGAGGACTCTATCCGGGGTTTCTTCATGCTAAAGTCGAGTATATGCTGAGCTTCCGTCTCTGCTAGTGGAGAACGGTCTTGGCACTTTCGTTTGGAAATGAGGGGATCCCCGTAGAATTTTGAGGTTGCAATAAATGGGGAGGGAGAAGGAGATCCTTTTCCAAATTTCGAATATTGAGTGTACTGTAAACAAAGGTAAAGATAGCATTAGCATTTACATATTGATTTATGTATTTATATTTTAAATGAATAAAATGAATTACAATAATATTATACGATATAATTTAAACTTACTTGATGAGTTTTTAAATCTAAATCAATAGGTGTTATGCTCAGTGCCTTCATCTCTGGCTTTCCTTTATCAGATTTCACATTTAGGAATTTATTAGAATCCCTATCCCAAGGATAGGATTTAAGCCGAGCTGCCGTAACATTTTTGATGACGCTACTTTTTTCCAGCTCCTTGCCTTGGCTGATTAATTTCCCAGTCACTTCCCTTTGAGTTGGGGGTGAGATTGAGGTGAGGGGTTCAGTCTTTATTTTCTTATGATGTATTCCACGCATTGTGATTGCTTGTGATTGCTCTGCTGTATTGGTTTCAGGGGTTTTGATGACCGACGGCCGGAGGGGGAGGATTTGAAGTGAATTTGACTTTTCTAGTTTCTGAGCTATTTCGCTTAGTTCAGGGCCGAGGAGTTCGTTGTTCAACCCCTTTCCTTTGCCATCTTGACATGGAACTGAAGGACGCTCAATTTTGATCTTCTTTGACCCAACAGAATTGTCATTCTTTTGATCCACCTTCATGATTTGAAGCCCATTTGAGTCGGCCCCAAGCACCATTGAATTTTTAGTAGATTTCCCTTCGCTTGCTAAAGGACTCTGAGGCTTTTCCTTATCCAGTCTTGGATGAACACCATTTACAAGCTTATTCTGCATAAATATTAAATATCAGTTAGTAAATGATTCCGGTAAATATTTTAGGTACCTTTTCTGAATCACAGCTTCCAGATGAGGACTCTGATGCGTTGCTTTCGGATCCCAAAGATGGATTTCGAATTCTCTTCTTTTTCCTTGGCCTTCCTTTTAGTTTTGGTGCTATATACGATATAAATAATAAATTATATCCACTTTGTTATATCTCCTCTCCAATAGATTTCAATTTACCCAAATGATTGCAAATGAGTTCGTGATCCTCCAATTCCGGGTATTCGAAATAGTCCTTTGCAAACAATAGTCTCGAATTTGGCCCAAAATTAAGTCCTCCCAGGGCGAGGACGAGAGGGTGAGAGATCCAGTTATTCAGATCTGGAGAATTCTCCAATCGTTTGAATACCGTCCTTGCTCGAATATATCTCTCATAGTTTAAAACGACGGGGCCTCCTCTTGTACAGTCCCCTATTGAAAGATAAGACAAAAATGAATTAAAATTATTGCTAGTCTTAGTGGCCATTTTAATAGAGATTGGTTAATTTGTATATTTAATACTATAAGTATCAGTATATTACAAAAATATGTGTTTACACAAAATATTGATGAGAGGGAAACGCAATTTATACTTGTATTTATAACTTATATCTGTATCATTGAGAGGTATGCTGACATGTATCATTTGAAAATTATTAACTTGCATTGCATAACATTCTTAGGAGATAAGCTATAGACTTTTAAAGAGTAACTTTTATCAAATTTTATATTATTTTTCATATTTACACACTTATGAAATAAAAGTATTCTATCTAAAAGGTACTACTATCGTTTAAGTTAAATTGAACTATAAGCAATTTAAATGAATGAATTTATATTTTATTATATTATATTATATATGTAAGGGAAAGATATGCATATAGATAAATTTATAAGTACAGATACAGTCTCTATCATAATATATGTATCTGAAGATTCTATCAAAGAACATATATATGTACATAGCTTTTTATCTATCCACAATTAAAGTATTTATATTCACGAATTACTTTGGTCATGATATGAATTTACTTAAGAGAACATTTTATGATACCTAATCCTAACTCCTAAATACTCTTATGATATTGGAATCGATATATTGCAGTATTTATATTATAACTATACAGATATAAACTTTATAAACTTACCTAGATCTGTCATTTCCATTATTCGGTCATTTTTGTGGAACTTTTCCGAGAAGAAAGCTTTACTCAGAGATGTTTTGATGGACTTTGAGGAGACGGAAGAAGGAGTGAGGAAGCCCCAATCCCATTTAGAGTCGTTTACAAGCCATGTCAATAAGTCAGAGGCTCGAATAATGACCTTTTCTTGAAGAGCAACCAGTTCATCCTGGAAAAATAAAATTTCCATATTATTTTATGTATCTATGCATCTGTATAGTTATTGAAATTGTATTAAAATTAACTTTCCATTATATTTTGACAAATTCATCTAAATATATATATTTCCTTACTAGTAGGATTTTATTATAGGACTATATGTTTAAAATTAATAGCCCAATGGATTTCTTTAATCCTAAATACTGTAAAATATTACAATATTATTGAAATACCTACTTGTCAAAAAATGCTTAGCTAAGCTTGTACAGATAATTTTTAACATCTACTGATACTACTTAATATTTTACCTTTAAATTTTAAAATTAAAGGTTAGATTTTAATTGCAAATGTGCAAAACATTTTCATTATAAATGATATGTATTATCTACAAACTATAGAGTGAACTTGGGAGGATTATGCACTTGTCTGTTGTTAAATTCTGAAAGAATGGGAGAAATTCTTATCAGAAAAATGTAGTTCATTCAATTATTATGTAGATCAAAGGTCACTCGTTCATTACCTAGAGATATGTAAAGAATCTATAATAGGTATAAATAGTATGACTGTAGGAGAAGAAATTCTTCTAAAGAATAATAGTAGATATGTAAAAATATTTCGCTTTGTATCCTCAATGTCCGTAGTACCTAAATCATAAAGGCATGTAATTTCAATAGAAAGCTCCCAAAGACAAATGCTTAGTGTTGGATTTGGCTTCCGAAAAATGCATAGGTACTTGAATTTCCCTATTGATTATTAATGAATAATTTGAGAGACAAGCTAAAACTCGTTTGCTGAAAAAATTTGGGTTTTGAAACTTCCATTGAAAGTACCAAGTAATACTACAAGTATCTTTCTAATCCCAATTCCCAAGTCTAGCCCATTTGACAGTATTAGTAATACTACAACCCTACTAATGCTCTTTAGATTAGGTATTTCTTAAGGTCTATTGTCTGTAAATATCTAGGTATAGTAAGATACACAAGTATAAAAATTTTCCCTCTCTACTTCATTTAAGAACAAAGGGTAATAATAATAGGGATCTTCAAGCAAGTGAGATCCAATATAAAGCATTTTAGTACTACTACAGATAGTACTTTTATTAACTTATATCCGAAGAGTTTATATAATTTAAAACCTTACTAAGGGACGCCGGACGGTACAAAAGTTTTACTTTTAGATAGGAAAGGAAAGGAGTGCGGCGCACTGCGCTTTTCTATAAACCTTTTCTTCTACAAATATGAATGCAATAAAAATACAATTTTAGGCAGGGAAGAGTTTGAGCCAAATACTTATTCTGATTCTATTACAGCTAGCTGGAAATTTAATCAATTAACCAGGCTTTCACATTTAATTAAAATTAAATTTGTAAATGTATATGATGGAAGCATAGCTGATTAATTAAATATAATTTTGCTCCTATTATGAAAATTAAATTATAACATATAGGTATATGTGATCAAGAACTTTAAATAAAAAATTCAAGTATAGATAGGTACCTACTAATACTACTAATATCTTAATATATCGTAGGTATTTAATGCACGGCTAATCCACAAGCAAATATGGCGAGGGTTGGGTATAATATCCCTATGTAAAAGTTTGTAAATAAGAGTGTATAATAATGTAGACATACACGTACATATCTCTCTGGGACTGGGAATGAAAAATAATTTGAAGGGAAAACAAGGTGAGATGTCTTGTTGAGCCTAAAAGAGCGAGTGAATATAAATTAAAGAATCTTTTATCTCATCTCAAGGATAATTTTCAAGTTTAACGAAGCGACTTTAATATAAATCCAACTTGGGTACTATTCCTTTATAGTGTGCATAAATNCATAAATATTTTACATTTTGTGCGTTCAATAGATGCTATGAGCGTCCGTGACCTTCAACAATCTTCCCGCATTGTATTATAATGCACAAATCCTACCTAATTCTTGCAAATATTCAACTTATACAAATTGAGCACGTTCCAATTTATAAAGGTAGTATTAGATCAATCGCAAAATCTATTTTAATATCTCTTGAGGTCATATTGCTTTCTTTTTTATTTCCATTTATTTTATTTTTAAGTCTCGTATACTATCAATTTGTATTGTATTTTAAAATGATACTCCTACACACTTGAAATAAAATATATATAGTAGATATTTCTCAGATTGAAAACGACAAATCCTTTTAGATGCGCTCATTGTGGATGATGTGGATGTGATAGATGTTTTTCTATTAGATCTACGATATATATCTGTAGGCATAGGTAAGTAATGGCATCTATACAGATAAATTCACCATTTCATAATTTATTTTGAGACAGAATAATGGATTGTTACATGCTTTCATAATACAATATGTAATAGTAGTATAAAATACCCTGGATAAGTTTAGTAAAAGTGGATAGATCTGTGAGCATTGAAAGTCAAAGGCAAGCATAAATGTGAGCCCGTATTGGGTATAAGATTTTTATAGGTACAGATGTATATACAAAATCTAAATAAATAGGCCTAAGGTGTTTAAAGTAGTAGGATATAGCTAGCTTAAAGAGGAGCTTAAAAAGAACGGTAAGGTGGGCTGCATCAAGCTCTAGAATAGCTAGGGATAGTAGTTTTACAACAAATCTATAACCTCTGTGTTCAGATATGCAACAATCTTCTCTATATAGGAAAAATCAGAGCCCAGATTTTCCCCAATGCAATGCTAGAGAGAGGGTGGAGGGAACCCATTCTCTTCAAGCTGTCTTTTATAGGTTCTTCTGGTTGGACTAGTGCGAGAGAGATGAGATGAAAAAGGGGGAAATCTTCTTCAAATGCACTCACTTTTCAATAATCCTAGAAGGCTTCATACTCTTGTAATAATTAACGAGAAGCAATAAGAGATTGAGACAAAATCCAAAGGTACTAATATATAGGATACATCCAGGGGAAGAGTCGAGATATGTTGAGTGAATTGATGAGGAAAGGACCTTGGAATTTGAGGGATACGAATTAATATGAATATGAATAATGCAATATAGCGTAAGTACAATAATATCTGTATATTACTACTTTATGCTATCATAAACCTACGCTCGGCCAATTTAATGAACAAGCTTATTCACAAAAAATTTAAACGCAAAAACTGTAATCAGACAATTTTTCAATTGCAAATAAAAAAGATACATTAATATTATTAATTATTTCAATATAAATATCCACATTGCATTCTCTTTGCATAAAGATTTTGGTATTATTTATCAATTTACACATTGGTTTTTGGAGTAATTCTGCTCGTACTATTATTATGTACAATTTAAATATTTCTCTTCAGTACAAATTTTATAAATGCTAATAATAAATATATATGTAACAGCTTGCCTTTAAGTACATAGATATTAAAAGTTGTTTCTTCATGAAGTTATATGATCATTTATGGATATATTGTATATATTAATAATTATACTATCTGTAGGTACTTATACTTAATATAATATAAATTGAGTTGATATTATTTAGGAAATGTAATAAGGGGGAGACCTTGCATAATTTTATTAAGCTTCCTTTTATTAACATGTTGTCGACATCACAAGACATTAAGTACCTCAAACTTAAAATAGAAATATTATAAATAAAGGCTGTATGTGTAGTTAGACTATGGAGATTATATATGAAATCTGAGAATTTCATTTC
>JAAZTK010000877.1:0-16753 GCA_036507255.1 Megalothorax incertus
AGGAGCTGGTGATTTCCGTAGGTTTTTGTGGGACAGAGTAGACGCAGTCGAGGGTTTCTTCGTTGAGGCGTAGGACGGAACTTATGATGGCAAATCCGTCTAGAAAAAAATTGAATTTTTTAAAATTTATTTGATAAAATGATAAATATAAATTACAGTAATTAGTTTGCCTGTTTGAATTTTAATTAAGCTATACATATATAGCTGTCACCTCAAAAAACCCACATATCAGTACTTAACCTCTGGAGGTCATTTATGTGTATTTCGGGGATTTATTGATAACTCCCTCAATATTTAAGCTACTTGCACCGGAAAATATTCATTTGAAAGCTCCTGGTATGGTCTATGAGGTGGTGGTAGTTTGTCACCCCGATAAGTCTATCCCCCTGACTTCTATGAGGTCATTTCCGGTTTTGCTGGAAATTTTAAATTAATTCCTTTTGGGTAGGTATTTGACCGTGTAATATCTCATTGGAAAGCTATTGATTAGGGCTATTCAATGGTGTAAATGCCCATGAATTTTCGAGCTTCAGTGTAAGAGTTTGAGAATATATATTCCACAGATAAAATGCTCCAGTTATAATGATACATTAACTAATAAGAATAACTAAAAAGTATCACGGACACGGGCTATATCTTAAAAATAATTTTTAAAAAAATTTTTGCTAATTTTTTTTTAAATGGCATGAAATTTCAAAAAGTTCTCATTTTTCTACATAAATAGAAACTGACGATGAATCTACGTGGGAGCTTCCAATCTTTTAATAAAATTTATTTAGTGAATTAGGTGACATATATTTTAATCCGGAATTTAAGCCTGAAAAAAAGCCAAAAGCAAACTTACCGGCCAATGAATGATGGAACCGGGTAATAAATGCTGACTTAAGTCCTTGACCTTCCTTGTGACCCTTTGGCATATAATTAGGTATGACATGCGCTAAAAAGTTCAAAATATTTAAACAAGATCATCACAAAATTTAAATCTTACTTTCCCAAAGCGCCCGCCCTCTAGCGAGAGGCTTCTTCAGGAGCTCCCTTTTAATCCTCAGCATCTCCGCATGGTAAACCACACTTCCTCCACCACTCCCATAATAATTACAATGATTTTTAATATCAAATTCAAGGTCATCCTTCCAGAAATTATATCCTCCCCATCTCACAAGCGTCTGCTGAAGTTCAGGGTACATCAAACTTCCGGATTTGGAATTCGACGCCAGAACCAATTTGTTTAAAATGAGCTGACGAAGCTCATCAATGTCCAACTGGCCATCAACCTCATAATAAACTACCAACATAGTGTTTGGAGATCCATAAATATCGTCAGCAGAACAAAGGGAACTCCTAGTGGTCATAATTGACCCCAAATCTCGCCGGAGGATTGGTTTGAAGAATTTACAAAGGCAGAACCGATATAAATAAAATGGTGTGAGTGCTAGGATGATGGTAGGTAAAGCCACAATGAGGACAAAGGTCAGTAAGGTCACCCAGCAGCGGTGAAGGATCTCTGAAATCACTTTCCAGGCCTTTTTGACGCCAGAACACGCCATTTTGGATCGAATTTCTTTAAGAATTCTTTCAATTACGACACTTTTGAGACTCTAGGACTTACGAGTTTGGTCTAATATTGCAAAATTGAATAGAATAATATATTTTTGCATATTACATAGAAATGTGTGGGAATTGGGCCCATTTTTATCAAAAAATTCATAAAAATCCGTGGGAAAAAGCAAATAACTTGAGAATTTAACACCCGTGAGTGACGAGAGCACCCAGTTCATTAGCATACATATTTTTAGGTTGATTTTGGGTCAAATAATTGCAATTTTAGCAGTAATTTCGTTCTTGAATTAATTCTAAAACCTCAAGGAAGATGCGGCGTGTTTTCCAAACTCGGAAATCCAGGAATTCCACAATTTCTGTCTCTAAAAAAACCCTACCAAATGGGATTTGAAGATTTCATAAGAATATGTAGAAATTTAGCATGTTTAATTTATATATGAATTTTAGAGGGCCACAAAGGTACATGAAAGCAAATAAAGGCAAGTTCCATGAATTTACAGCCCGAGGGGGAGCAACTTTTTCCTCATACCAACTTGTCCAGGAGTTTTCCTTATGCTCTGACATATATATCGTGTACATTGAGAGGTTTAAGTGGGTCTATGGACTTGTTTTATTAGGGTTTAAAGGTTTAAATCCACAAGAAATACTCAGATTCACCACGTAACCATTTTTCCCATGAACCTTTGCTAGCTTTACGGCTAAGAACAAGTAAAAATTGGATTTAGATTCAAATCTCTTTGATTTTTATTTATTTTTAAAGACCTATAAATTGTTTTGATAAGATTTATCCATCATCTTTTCAAAAAATGCCGATAAGAGATCTAAAGAAGTTATTCCGGTCCGCTGAGGAGACGGACGACCCCGAAATCGGTACATGTCAAGGCCAAATCCCGGATTTCCTTATTGGAGGAGCCCTCCTGAGAACTGGGCCTGGAATGTACGACCTTAAAGGGACGGATTTTGTGTTCAAACATCTTTTAGATGGGTAAGAATTGATCAAAATTGAATTTGAGATTTAAAAGTTTATTTGGAAAAATTTACAGGTATGCAATTTTGTCAAAATTTGAATTTTTGGATGCGAAAACGGTCAGATTTACCAAAAAATACCTCAATTCGGAGAGTTATACCCGGGCAGTTAGAGCAAAGAAACCGGTGGTTGCAGAATTTGCCACCAGGGCGTATCCTGACCCCGAGAAAAATATTTTATTGCGACATTTGCCAAATATGGTAAGATTTTTTTGGGAAAAATTCACAATTTTAGGAAATTTTGTAATTTTTAAATTTCCAGATCCCCGAACTTACTGACAACGGCAACATTAGCATCTACTCCGCCGGTGGCCGGATTTTCGCTTCAAATGAAACAAATTTCATCCGTGAAGTCCACTCTAGTACCATGACCTGCGCTGGAGGTCGTATAAATACCCTCAAGATATTCGGTCTCAATTCCGTATCAGCGCACCCTATCGTCGACCCTTGGGATGGCTGGACTTACTATGTTGGGAATGCCGTATTTTCTGGGCTAAAATACAGAATTATAAAAATACCTCCGCCGACGGCTGACTCGTCTCAGTCCACACGGGATTGGTTCAAAGGATATAAAGTCCTCGCTTCGATTCCTACTTCCTTCCTTTCAAACTTATCCCTTTCCTATGTTCATACATTCGCTCTAACACGTTCCTACATTATCTTCCTCGAACAACCCCTAACTCTAAATGTCGGACGCATTGCGAAAGCATCCTTGACACGAGGTCAATCCTCAATTGATTGGATGGACTGGCGTGGGGGTGAAACTACAACTAAATTTGTCATTATTGAAAAATCTTCGGGAAAAATTCATGATGTTGACATTTACTCTAAAGATCCGTTTTTCTTTTTGCATGCCATAAATGCATACGAGGTCAAAGGTCAAGAGGGTGTCAAAGACCATCTAGTTCTGGACCTTTGTGCCTTTCCAGACGCTACTTTTATCATGAAAACTCTTGAAATAAAGAGACTAAGGGCGGGTGCGGACGAAGAAGAAGGCAGAAGCGAACCCTCCGCTATGCGGTACATTATCCCACTAATAACAAAGGAGGATCTAAAAGCTGCGACAGATGGCGCGGATTTTACAAGCCCCAACGCCATCTATCCTAATGCTAAAGCGGAAAAATCTGGAGAAAAATTAATAATCACGCCAGAGGTCCTTCTAGATTGGGGCGTAGAATTCCCATGTGTTAATCCTAAAGTCCAAGGGTCAAAGAACCGATTTTTCTACGTTTCGGGGTCGGCATCTAACGGGGATTTCCGGAACTGTATTTGTAAATATGATACAGAGACGAGGGGCCATGTCCTCTGGCGGGAAAGTGAATATTTCTTTCCTGGAGAGCCTGTTTTTGTGGAGAATCCGAATTCGAAAGGAGAAGAGGATGATGGGGTACTTTTGGTACCTGTGAGTGATTCAAGGGACCAATCATTTGATTTCCTACTCATCCTTAATGCAAGGGACCTCAAGGAGGTGGCGAGGGTCCCCTTTAAAGCGCAAATACACTTTGATTTCCACGGGATATTCATCAAGGAGGGAGGTGCTGGGAAATGACGATAGGTGGGCTTGCATGCAATGCAATGCAAAAAACTATTTTAACAATAATTTTATACTATATCCCTGATACAAAATGAAAATATATTTAATCGATAAGCGATATATCTATTACTAAATACAAAATTTTGTGCAAATAAAAATGTTTGGAATCCAAATCTTTGCCATATAAAATACAGATTCAGAAAATACGGATTATAAGCATATGATGTATACTTATAGAACTATTAGTTATATAGGCAGATGCTCAATTTGGAGCACATATAAATTACAAATTGTCAATAGAACAGTTTTAAAGCTGTTTTTGATTGATTGTTTGCAAATATGTAAAAGATAGGTTAACCAAATAAGGAATTGTCTGCATAGGTTTATATGATACTCTCTGAAAATCTTCGCTTACAATGTTGGGGAATATAGCTCAGTGGTAGAGCGGTTGCCTGCAGTACATGTTAATGAAGACCCAGTTTCTTGCAGTGAGCAATAGGTCGGTGGTTCAAATCCGCCTGTTCCCTTTATATTTTTGCTCAATTTACATATTTTTTGGCAAAAAACCTGCCCGTATTTATATAAATTTTATTTTTATTTTTTAATATACATAAAGGACTTTCAGGGAGCCGGGTGATCAAATATATAATGCATCCTATGCAAATTGATAATTCAATTCCAAATGAATTCAATTTCTCAATGAATATTCATTTTCCAGTCAGTCTTCAAAGCGTCTAATTGCCAAATTCCTCGTAATTTCAAGCGGAATCCTAGCAGATTTTTTTCTTGATTTCCTCCATTTCCGGGCATCAAATCAGCCAAATGGCTCCAAGGAGGAAAGAGAACGTCTACATAGACCCACCAGCCCGACAAGAGGATCAATCGGATCAATCGGATGAGGATCAAATGGACGAGGGTCAACCGGAACAACCACCGGAAAATGGTACAACAACGACCTCAAAAACCAAGCCAAAACCCAAGCGAAAACTCATGCCAAAAGCTGTACGAAAACAACCCATAACTGGTCCGCTAACGGTTAGACAATTTCATATCCGGGAGAAAAATCGAAGAAATAAGTAAGCCATTTTTTAAATATAACCATTTAAAAAATATTATACAGCTAAGTCCTAAGCTATAAAATATAAATATTTCTTGTTTAAAGGCGAGGAACGGTAGCCCTTCGTGAGATCCGATTTTACCAAAAATCCACGGCCCTCCTCCTCCTGAAACACCCTTTCCAACGCCTCGTCAAAGAACTCATCCATGGACAGGGTCCATCCACCTTGGACTTCCGGTCACAATCCGCTGCGATTGCAGCCCTCCAAGAGTCGGCAGAGACATTCCTCACGGGCCTTTTTGAAGATGCCAATATGTGTGCAATTCACTCGAAACGGGTAAGCATCATTTCCACTGTATTCCACATTTTAAAGGTCATTTAATCATTCTTAAAATACATTTTTCTAATTTTTCAGGTAACAATCACCACAAGGGACATTAAACTTGCATTAAGGCTCAGGGGAGGACCACTCAAGGTCAAATAAATGGACATCCAATTAGGAATTTAAGCCAGTTTTAAATAGGCAAATTATTAGATTAGAGTCTCTTTAATTTTTGTAAAATGCAGACTATGCTTTTAAAATTTGCATTGTAGCAGCATAGCTAGCTGTAATTTCAATCTGAAATTCTGAATCTTTTAGCACTTATTTGCATTTTGACATTTGAAACAGATCTCAATTCTCAATATTCCAACATTTTAATATTTTTATTTTTTTAATTTCTTTAAGGTAAATTAGAATATTCACTTATATGATTTAAAAGTTAAGCCCGGCCCCCTGGGTCGATGTCCTAGACTGGATTTGCAAAAATATACACTTTAAAATAAGGACTCGAGCTTCTATTAATTTAAATATTTAAAATTATGCATAACTCGCTATAAATAAGGATTCATTGAATCAGTATTTTAGGATTTTATTTTTACATACCTATTAGAATTTTAGAATTATGTAAGTACCTACTCGTAGATTTAAAACAGATTGGTGAATTTTTTGCCAATTAAAATATGCCTACATTTAAATAGGATTAGTGAAACATTTTATAACAATCAATTGAATTCTTGTATAAATATGCAATAACGGATTATATTGGCCGAATAAAAGTTAAACGATCTCAATCCGATAAATAAATTTCTTCATTTCAGAATTCTTTCGGGATTTGAGACTTTGAGTCTGTAATAGATACTTGAATAAACCCTTCTTTTCCAGCTATTGCCTACTAGTATTAATTGCAATTTGCAAAAAAGGCATAATTTAAACTTTAAATCCAAATAAATTGGCAAATCAATGATGATGCAATGGTGACAACGCCCGGCCCCAAGTTGAATTTAAAGTTTTTAATTATTTTAAATTATTTTTCATCCAATTTCAAGTCTATTCCCAAATAATTAACATATAGTTTATGCCATATGACACTTACATTTCCTTAATTAGATTTTTATAGGTGATCTAACGGTCGTGACCTCGTAAAAGGTCACCTCGAATCTCCCCAGGAACGGTCATATACATATTCCTAGTATAGTAGTTTATGTACTGCTTCAGATTGGCGGAAAACATTTCAAAATCTTCAAGCCCAAGCCGGAAAATTGTTTATTTTAGAATTTTACCAACTTTTAATTTGAAATTGTCAAATTAATTGTTTTAAACTAATTAAAGACATCCGCAAAGTCTCCCCACCATGGTCAAAGACGGCAACAACAATCCTTCTGAGGTAAGATCTTAAAATTACCACAATTAGACCGGTTTTAAAGGTCTTAAGAGAAAGTGTCTATTTTTAAATGTAAACAAATGCCATTTGTAAAAATTTGAAAACTGCCTTTTAGTTTTTACCAATAAATCTTTAATTAATGGACCTAATTAACTTTAATTAAATTAATTAGGTGGAGATGGTCAAGCTGCAAGCCTCGGATGACAAGATTTTCAAGCTGTCCTTGAATGGAGCCTCCATGTCAAAAACGCTAAAAACAATGATCGATGACCTGGGTATTGTTTTACTTTTGATTATAATTAATTAATTAATTATTAATGGAATCCCAATTAGGATCTGATGATTTGCACGAAATAATCCCTGTGCAAGTCTCCTCAAAAGTGATGGCGAAGGTTGTAGAATACTGCGAGCACCACGCCGAGGTTTAATTGAAATTAAAACAATGAAAATATGTCCGCTAATTATCCAATTTTATTGCAATAGCACTCTGAACTAAGCAAGGAGGATCGCGATGCTTGGAACAAGGCGTTTTTAGAGCCAATCCCACAGTCTGATCTCGCAGAAATTATTTTGGTATTGTTTTTTTCAAATGATTTTAATTTTTAATTAATTACTTCATATTTAATTAGGGTGCGAATTATCTTGACATGGAGGAGTTGTTGAGGGCTGGTGTAAGGGTTGTCCTCGATCGAATCAAAGGAAAGTCGGCAGATGAGATGCGAGAATTCCTCAACATCGAGGGTGATCTCACCACAGAAGAGCTTGATCAGATCCGAAAGGAGAACGAGTGGATTCACCCAAAATAAGCTACACACAGCACAATCGAAGTAGTTACTAGTAAATGAGGTACCTACAAAAAATATACAAAGATCAGTCTTTCATAAAATAGTACAAATTCTAAAAAAAATCATACGTCAGGGAAGTCATTTTATTTTGCAATATAATTCTTTTAAAGTCACCTTTTTGTATTTATAAAATTTTAATCGTAATCGAGCAAGTATCGTAATTAGAGGCTGATCATTTTTATTCAATCATTAATTCAAAGCCAAGCAAATTGTACTAGTAATATTTTAAACTTCAAAGCTATTAGAGCCTTTTTTAGTAGGTAAAAATGCGTAATTGTTTTTTAAGGTGTTGGCCTAATATCTAAAATCTAAATGTAAAATTGCATGTAACATGGGCGAGGAGGAGCCTAGAATTAGATGTCAATTGTCAATTGTTTTTGAATCTACGAAATAATAAAGTGCTCAATTGTTGAATCCTATCCAACTTAAAATGAATGTGTTTAATTAATTATTTGTCAATTTTAAAATTACAATAATATGATAGCTTAATAAGATTGCTATAAAGTTGAGTTTAGCTTACGACGACTTCCAGAAATAATCTGTATTGTACATGTATCACAGAATCAGGTAAAAGATAGCCTTAATTTCCAGAAAAGTTTCTTTAGATTCTCTGCATGCTGATGCTTGTAATTATTGTCAACAGAATTAATTAAATGCATTTAGATTTTAGAATTCGATTCAAAGAGTCGTTAAATTCCATAAAACTTTCCAGAACGGTGCGCTGCTGGCCCAAAAAATCCATCAAAAACTCATTATTAAAGCCAACTCCGAGTTCCCGAGGTCTCTTAAATTGAAAGAGTATGGAGGTGAAATTATTAAGATTTAACAGAGCTTAAATAGCATTTAAAAATATGTAAATGCACGATATGTATTACATAGTCCTACTCGTACTACTACAATTCATTGTTAAATTATATATGCATTTACCAAAATCTCATGGATGATATTTCAGGGGAAAAATGAGAATGAAGTGCAGGGAACTGGTGAGGGCGGTGACATGCTCCCAGAGGTCAAAGAATCTTCGGAGGACATGACGCTCTCCACTTCAAAGGACCTAGAGGCTACAGAAGGTAAATCAGAACAATCTGAGATAAATCCCCAAAGATTGGACTCTACCGAAGCTATTTTCAAAGGATTTGACGAGGTACCCCCGAATCAATCTAGCCTAATTAATAAATTTTAACACAATTAACCCATTTAGGCAATGAAGAATGACAAGTCACTCATCGAGATTGACAAACTCCTTACGGTAAGCCCAAATCCCCATTAAAAACGGCAAAAAATTGCATGGAATATTACAAAATTCTTCTAAAAATGACCCTAAAACTGTCTAAATCGAATAAAATTAATTTAGGAATGGAGTGAAATTGACAAACTCCTGGCGGAAGTCAGCACAGAACTTCAGGAACTTCGGACCATTGTCCACGATGACCTAGAACATGAATTGGAAACGGAAGTAGCCTCAGAGAGCGTTAATTAACCCTTAAAACCCCCATAAACTGCTAAAAATGTCCTTAAAATCCTCTAAAATCAATTTACAATCTTAAAAATCCATTTTTTTCATTTAAATCACAATTTTTAATAACAATTTTAGCTCAATTAAGTAAATCTCGTGGTATGTACATGTATAAATAGGAATAAAAATGAACTAGGCGATTAAATATTAAAAATAGTCGAATATAAATAAATCAAGATTAAATTAAAGTCCAATTTGCGTCTTTTAAAAGTACAAATTCATAGGCCAAAACGAGCTGGAGTCCTCCTCGGTGTATTTGGCTCGATCTTTCCAGGTGTAACAATATATTTATCCAATTTCTTGACCTTCATCTCCTCCGCGAGCTTTGCCTCCTCCCTCTCCCTTGCCATATCCTCCTGAGCTTGCTTCATTTCTTGCTCCATGTCCCTCAAATGCTCAATTGTATCACGCTTCGAATCAAAACGAGATCGACCCGTTTCTTTTACCTAAATCAATACATTTTAAATTTTAATAATAAGTCAGCATTAGGACGTAGATCTTACGGAAAAGAACATTGGTCCAAGCTCAGCGAGCCATTGTCCATCAACAGCGGTTACACATTGCATATATTCCTTATGAGTCATAATAAGTTCATGGTATACGACATAATCAGGGGTAAATCCCATCCCAAATAGGGCTGAGGTTGGGTGCAAATGACATGGCATTCCATTACGACAATTGACATATTCTCCGATCCCTTTGAGACGCGTTGCTTGATGGAAATATGCCGAACAAATGCATTTACGTATCACATCCCAATCTAAAATCAATTAAAATCATTAAATTATGCATTTTACATGGATAAAAGTGCATTTAAACATTCTAAAGTATTTAAATTGCAAATTAACCTGTTCCAGATGATATAATCTTCATCTTCTGAGCTTCCATAATGTCCTTGAGCTGAGAACGGACTTCCCTCACCTTCCGCATTGCTTTTATATGGATAAAATGCTCATTGCACCAATTCTAGATTAAATTACAAGCATTTGAAACCCAATTTAATAAGAAATTATATGTATTTAATGCTAAAACGCATTTAAATTCATTAGGATCTCAACTTACGGATGAATAACTGCAAAAAAAATTAAAAAATCATCAAAAATCATTAGATATGAACCTAAATGATTAAAATTGCATTATTTGCTATTAAATAGCTTACCTATTGGTCTTCCATTGGTTGTATACATTCAGATAGGTCAAATGATCAGATTCTGGGACTTGAAACTTTTCCCTACATTTAATAATTCAATCTTAATTAAATATTCTAAGCATTTTAATGAAAAAACTCACCTAACGGCGTCAGCATCCTCCTCCCTTCCTTTGGGCCTGTAAAATAGGGCTGGAACAGACAACATTGACACTATAATGAGGATATCAGCCGAACAGCCCATGTCCACGGAAGCTATAAGCATTTTAGATAGGGCTGGGTCAAGTGGGAACTCGACCATCTTCCTCCCAAGGTCTGTAAGCCTATATTTTTTTAAATAAAAATAAAAATATAGCATTTATCAACGTTTTATTCAGCCTTACGTACCTTCCAGTATTATCTAGTGCACCCAGGGTCCACAATTGATACATAGAATTGAGGATATTGTCCTATGAATCATAAATAAATACGTTTAAAACGGAATATGAAGCCAAAATACATAAACCCATGCATTTATATGCAATAAATGAACTATACCTGTGGTGGAGGGTCCATAAAATGAAATTGTAATAGATCTACAACACCCAGGGACTTTAGAAGGAGTACTACATTGGAGAGGTTAGTCCTTTGGATCTCAGGGACAGTTGTCACAAGCAGATCCTCCTTGTACTGTCTCTCCGTGTACAACCTACGGATGAAAAATGTAATTAAACTTTGGAAATAAAGCCATAAATGTCCTTGAAATGGACATAAAATCAATTTGTGCATCGAATAAATGAAATAAACCAAATTACGGGCTTTACAGCCTTGAAAATGGCATATGACATGACAAACTTGCCTGAAACAAGCTCCAGGTCCAGTTCTTCCGGCTCTCCCCGACCTCTGGTTCGCATTCGCTTGACTTATGGGGTAAATTTGAAGGGCATCCATTCCAATACGTGGATTAAACACCTTTAGCTTGCAGTAGCCGCAGTCAATTACAAACATTATACCGTCAACTGTAAATTAAAGAGATTTTACATTAATTTAATTGCATGCCAAAAATCAAGATATACGTGTGATATACGTATTTAAATAGCCCTAATACACGTAAAAGTGTAGGTACTTGCGGATAAATGCATTTTAGAGTCATTTCAAAGTGTTATAAACACAGAAATGCATTTAAACTCATAGGAAATGGCATTTAAAACAAAGAAAGTCCCATATAAACTCGCTAAGATTGAGTGTACCCGGGGAAAAAGACAATAGTGAATGGATTGAGGCTTCCAAAGTTCAAATCATGCAAAAAACCTACATGTTTCCGACTTTTGAAGCTCCCCCTTAGCTTTTCTTAGTGTGTCAGGGAAGTAATTTGAACCCATTCTATTTTAGTCTTTTTTTAACATCTTCCGCAACTAATTTTAGCCCCAAAGAACTCTAAGAATCCTCACAATTTGACACAAGAATGCGTCTAGATTCTCTAGAATGTTAGTCTCAATTCTCAAACCTGTTAGGGAAGTCTCTGCAATGTTTGTAGCCACTATACATTTACGGATCCCGTCTGGAGCCTTTTGGAAGATCTTTGCCTGGAGATCCGAGGGGAGTTGAGAGTAAATCGGGAGGATAGCAAGGGGTGGAGCATCATCCAGTTGAGCTAGGCGTTCGGTCATCACCTCACAAGTCACCTCAATGTCTTCTTGACCTTTGAAATTAAATCATTTCATCAATTAGTCATCAAATAAACTTTATTCTTGGACTTACCAGGCATAAATATGAGGATATCTCCTGAAAAATTCAAAAAACACGTTAAAAACATATGAATAATTAATTTGACCATATCTAACGCTTGTGTAAATGGAATTGCGTGCCCAAATAACCAATATCCTATCATTTTACATATCTAAAACTAATTCTACATCAATTCCATCAATTCCAATCGAACATCGTTGAGTTGGGGCTCGTATAAACAACTCCTGACTCACTTGAGTACATGACAAAACCCAGTTAAACGTTTAAACCCACCCCAAATCATTAAAAAACCATATATTGCTCAAATAGCCCCTCAACATATCATTCCATTCCCAATTTCCTATAAATTCGCATTAGAAAGCCCATTTAAATGCCCTATTCCGAATATTCCCCGAATCCTTTAATCAATTATTCAATTATGGCCATAAAACCCCCATAAAACTAATTGGTACAGACTTCACGAGCTCTGTATTTGCAATCAAAATTAGTTTGGATCATGTTTTAAATGGTTTTAAAAGGCAACCTGAAGCTTGAGAGCTTCTGGATAATATTCTACGATAGCTTCTCTCGAATTAACTAATTAAAAGTCTACACTTTGGCCTGAGACTCGCGTAATTCGAGCCTCTAAACTCACTAAAATGGATAGCTGAAACAACAGAATTTAGTTATTAATTATCGATTGAGTTCTTTCCTATAAAATCCTTGAACTTTCCCCCAACCGAGCTACATTTATTTCAACGCGAGAGTTCGGTTCAAAGTCATCTAAAAGACTTTCAATCGAATTCTGACACCTTACCACAAGCAAAAGCTTGCAAATAAAGCCCATTGGCTCCATGTAAATTGTAATGTACCCTGCTCAGGTCTCAATTAAAAAGTTTCGCATTTCATTCCATTTTCCCAGCCGGCTCAAATCAATTTAAAAACTAATTTGACTCTCAATGCTTCAATTCTAATTCATTTCTTTGGATTGGCCATTCATTTACAGCCATTAGAACGGGTTTAATTACATGCTAACAGCTAAAATGGGCTCTAAAAAGCACTCAAAGCTTCCCCTCCTACTCCCCAATCGTTTGTCATTGACTTGATCGGAGTCTTTGGACCGGAATACAAGTGCAATAAACTCAAATTCTTAAGAAATGCTCCATAGAAATTGGCAAAAACACACCTGTTTGATTCTGTAGGTGGATTTGAATCCCTTGCTTCACCGCAGAATCCACATAGTCCTCCACGGTGTTCTTTCCGAAAAAGATTTGCACAGGAAAGGTACGGCCTGGGATCTGCTCATACGGATATACAAAATCATAATTTAAAATGCATACATTTTAAGCTTGAATTTGATTAATTCTCGGATCAATTTGTTGCGTATAATGTATTAAATTTTTACCGTAAAGGCAGGGACATTGCCGAAAAATGTAGCGAATTTCCCAGCGTCCATCGTGGCAGAGGTCACTATCAATTTCTGAAAAATAGGCAAAAGAATCAAGCAATTTGCATACATGTTTACACGGAATTTGCAAAAGTTCTAGAATCCAAGCGTTAGAATCTAGCAATTCTCAATTTTTAAATCCAAGTTAGAACTTACGAGATCTTGGCGTCTGGCTACAATCTAAAAAATGTAAATTAGAAACCAATTAGCCTTTGCATTTAAAAATTTCAAACATTCCATTTCGTCACATCGTATTTTTCCTTGTTTACTTAATCATGCCCTAAATCCTCCAAATACTTTAAATAACATCCGACACCTGCCTTCCCCCATTGAATCTCTTCATTAGATCTCCAAAAACTCTCATATCTCAATCTCAAAACCATATATCTATTACTACAATATGTAAGAGTATGTGTTTAGTAGGTACCCTACCAATAAATCTTAATTTCTATTTGAATGCTCTAAGGTTCAACTTGGATCTACTACGTCTCCGATAATATTTTATCAGACTCAAAACACGGACCACCTCCCCCATTTCCAATATTTATTTTGTCCCTCTAATCTTATCTTTTTTTATTAAGAAATCCAGGATATTAAAATCCAGTTACATCTCATTCATTCGGCTCTATATCTCTCTACTTGACTAGGTACTCGTACTTTCTTTCTATTCCATTTAAATAGTATTGTCTAGTGCACTATAAAGACTAAACAAATCAGGCTGTGAAAAACCATTTCCTCCCACGAGCCCCATTTCTTCCCATTAGGAAATCCAATTTAAAACATCAAAAAACTCCCCAATTCCATTTTAAAAGCCAGACAGACCCTCCCTGTGTGTGCAAATTCCCAGAATCTCCGAGAAACTCTTCAAAAACCCAAAAATAAATCATTTTTCTCGCTCTATTCAAGCGCCCTTTCATCTCCCACTTTAACTCGAGAGCCATAGGTTTAAATTAGCGTCTTCAAACACTTTAAAACTCGGAAATGTCGGAGCAAGTTAACTCCAAAGGTCACCAAATATCATAAATCCTCGTTAAACCCCTTTCAAACAATTGGGGGACCTTGTCCCAGCCACTTGCAACTCCCAAAATCCGAAAAATAGCCCAATTTCAAATTTTCAATGTCAGCCCCGACTTTTGTTGAGCAAATCCTCCCCGTAAAATGCGTAAAAATAGCCTCAAAACTCAATCGGGATGTTTATGAGGTTTAATAGGTCCTTCGGAGCTTGATATTATTTACAAATAATATATTTATAGCCGAACATCATTAAAATCCTTTGTATTCCAGAGCTATCCTCACTTCTTGGAGCCTTTTAGGTCTATTTATGTCCTTAATTAACTCCATTTGACATCACAAGTTTAAAATGCCTATTAAAATGCATATGGAATACATGGCAAAGGCTGAGTAATGACCTCGTGAGTCGACAATTGTTTAAAATCCTCCAGAATATCAACTTACTATGTATTGCATTGTATTAAAACTGTGATTTACCAATGAATAATGAATATAAACTTTGAAGAATTGAGAAATATATTGAAATATAAATAGTATAAATACAAATACAACATGCGTTAACAGCTTGAGACACATCGAGCGTCATTCTTACGGAGCTCAGAGCGTCATTCACTCCCCTGAAGAGACAATAAACTTTTGGTAGAAACCCCGTGAAACCATCAAAGAAAACCCCGTGTGGGAGAATACTCGGAATTAATATAAATGAAAAGAACCTATACGGGAGTTTAACCCGAACTGTAAAGATTGAGGCTTAAACAAACAAAGTACGGATGAACCGAACCGAGACGCAATACCCAAATAACCCCAGGACAAAGTACATATATCCACTACAACCGAAATAACATTGACTTTTAATTTAGACGAAAAAAACAACAAAAATCTAGAAATTCTTAAATTATTTTTACATTTTTAAATCGGGAATTTGGAAGATCTAGAATTTAGGATTTACATTGTACATGGATAGTATTTAGGATTAGATATAAATCTTGATTAGCAATGCAAATAACTTATCCATTTAACAAGGCGTAGATCATGGGATTTTTGTACTTTGAAAACATTTAACAAAAAGGAATTTGAACGTGCCGTCATTCGGAACAATCGCAATTGTCAATTACACACTTTTTCGCAATGTGCATTAGACCTTACTCAACTCGAAATAGCTTTCACACTTCAAAAAACCCTATAAAATCAGGGGCTAGAACGCGAATCCTCGCGAAATCTTCAATCTTCATGCAATCACATGTAATTCCCCTGTTAAATCCGACTCTTTGCAACGCGGATTTAACGCCTAATTTTAATAGCATCTCTTAAAGTCCTTTTAGCTCTTTGGACTGACTGAATCTTATGAAATCCCGATGGGGAACCAGCCAAGAACCTTTACTCCCCCGTAGTAAACACTACTCTATTACAATACACGGGTTAGAATAACTAGTACGAACTCCCGAGTATTATATAGAGATAGATATAGATCTGTGAGTGGTAGAAGAACGGGTTAACATCTTCTGACGAGCCAAAAACATGCCCTTTTGGCTTTACAGGTCTATCCACGGGTGTATTTATCATCCTTTTTCCGCATCTTTACAAAATCATATGACAGACTGGCCCGGTATATCGCATGAGTCAGTAAACTCTTCGTTTACTACGAGATATTATCCGCACATATGCGGATAATACGCTTATCTATCGTGGAAATCCAGTTGGCAAACCCCGTGCATGTTTACGGATATTCTGAAACTTCTGAAAAGGAATAGGATACAAAATAAAATAAAGAATAGGCGGTGTTGATTGCAATTGCATCCGCAATTCTATTTATAATTCAATTTGAGATACTCTAATGCAATTTATTATTTCCCCAAAGACAAAACCATCCAAAAATACTCGACAAAATGAAATATAAGCCAATTCAAAACTTTAAATTCAATCATTCAATCCAACCGACCTTTAAAAAGTTCAATTGGAATCTCAATTCAATCTTCAAACTTATTTTAAGCTAATTCCGAATTCTCTAGCTCCAATCAAGCTCAAAACTTTAATGATTTCATTCAAAATTTCAAATCGGATAATCCTGGACAATCCTTCCCAAATTAAATGAGACTATCCTAATACTACTTTATTAGGCCAAGTTTTGCCAATTAAAAGTTCAAGTCCAATTCATCCATTCTTTGCCAAATCCAAAGCAGATCCTCCAGACTCCCAATTA
>JAAZTK010000878.1:0-16744 GCA_036507255.1 Megalothorax incertus
GTTTAATTTTCCAATTGGAAATCTCATTTAGAGCATTCCATTCCCACATAAAATGATCTAAAATGCGCTGATTGCTTTTGATTCAATTCAATTTATCTATAAATAATATATTGTATAATATTTGCGTTTTAATAGCAAGTGATTTGCTATACGCCTCAATTGTATAAAATAACTCGAATAATTCAAAGCATTTAATTTCAACAGTAAATGGAACTGACCATATGTAAATAACGCATTTGAAATTTTGAATCAATGGAACAAAGCCTCGAATCCGTTGAGTGCAGCTACTACTATACAATAATAGATACATATACTGATACTATTCCATATAGAGAAATCTGCCAAAAAAATCACATACAATTTGTAAATGCATTCAAAATTAATCTCCAAATCTTCATTGATTTTCGTCTATCTCTATATTAATCGCTAGCTTAAATTACCTTTATACTGTTTTATCACGATCCTCCTTTTGCATGTGGATGTAATTAATTTGGAAGCATAAAAAAATGCATGGCAAGAAAAGATCTTGCCGTGCATCTTTATACCGCAAATAAAATAGATACCCTACTTGATGAAGTACGAATCTAAATCTACAAAAGTTTAAATTAATCAATTTTTCCACCAATTAATTTTATTTGACTTTTGCCCAGCTAAACTTGGAACGCATTTATGAAATCACTTATCAAATAATTGTTTCAATCCTACACAAAGTTTAGAAAATGTGCCCACGGGCAATGGAGCTTAAACTTTTAATTAATTGCCCAAAAACCATATTGCCTTTTGTTTTTGATAAATTATTAGTTAAAAAGTTATTAAATCACTTTTTAATCATACTCGTAAACGCATATATTCGCAAAATCAACTAAAAATTAATAAATTCCTAAACAGATTATCTCAATATACCACGATATTCTATTAATGCGTTCATGATCAAAATGATTAGTGCAAATACATATATTGTTCAGAATAAAGTTTTGAGAACTTGCCAGGTTTTTTTCCAAAATAATCCTCCCGACTCTCCGTGCTCGATGAAAGTTGAGACTATCCCTTGTTACCGAGTTCTGGAGTGGTCAGTCCGTCATTCATTGGTAATTGATACTATATTTCAAGACTCTCCGACCAGAGCCTATTATAATCTTTTCCGAGGAGATACAATTTGTTGTGGTTGGAAAGTTTTGATCCAAAAATTCTGGGGAAAAAGTTCCATTTCCAGTCACTCTTTACTTATATCCTTTGTGCCTTGTTGAATACTCGTGTGTGGGGATCGTCTAGGGTCTCAATCACTCACGAATAGAAATCCTTTTTTCAAGCTCCTCTCTCGGGTCTCTCCCCCAATGTATTTAAGAGGATAAAGATGATGATAACAAGCTATTCTCAAGGGGTCTATAGTTGTGTTCGTTAAGACTTAGGAAAAAAGGGCGCCGGAAAGTGAACTTTTCACCGAAGGCTTTCTCTTTCTCGAGAGTTCCTCAATTCACGTTAATTCCTTTGAATTTAAAGGACAATATCGTCTTTTTTTGGGAAAGTTACATTTACAGACAAATTCGAATATAGTTTTTGCAGAGCTTTCGTGGAAATATTTATTCAGGTACCTCGTATTCTTTAGCAGGTAAATACTAAATATAAAGATGAATTTACACAAATATTTTGAGCCGGTATTTTCCAATAATCTTCCATTTAATCTTCCATTACAATATAAACCGATAAAACACATTAACACTTTGCAAATGAATAAATTTCTTCTAAAACTCAAGTCTCAGTCCTACCCCAAGTATCTGTATATTAGAAGATAAGCCGGGATGAAATTAATTGGAGAATTCCGAGGAGCTCCGGCAACCCTGAGTAGTCTTTGAGTGGATTTAATTATTTCGGGAGATGATAAGTGAGTGCGAAATGATTCGATTGTATTAACCGGTTTGGCTTTTAAGCCACTCGCTTCTACTACCTCTAATGGTGTATCGCGAATCTTCTCAAATAGTAGATTTGAAACACATTTGAAACCTGCTTTATTTAGATAATGTGAAGATTGAATAGAACGGTTGGGAGTGGAGGTTTTTGGTGGATGAAAGGGGCGAAGAAGAGAAGGAGGAGAGAACTGAATGGAAGCTTTGCCAGAGCGCGACTGCCTCAAACTTTCATCGACTGTTGCATTCACTCGGCTAGAATTTTCTAAATGTATTTCCATATGGGAGAAAGCCTGGGACTTTCTCCTCCTCTTACCTCCTAAGCTGGAAACCTGTGCTCTTAGGGTTCAATATTTACTTTCATTGGGGCTCGTCTTACATCTCGATCTGGGTCCTCTCAACCTATCTCTACCCACTCAAACCAACCTCCATAAGCTCTCCTGTACACACACAAAAAACACCCGCTCAGGTATCTCAAAATCTGCTTTCTCCTTCGCTATTCCAGGCAATCCTATGTGAATTAAACTTGGGAAAACACATGGCGAAAGTGTAGTGAACTCCCAAAGAGCTAATAAACAGAGTTTAACTCACGTCGTTAGTCTATCTCTCATTTCCGGGCAATCCTTATCCAATTTACACTTGAACTCACGCTCCCCCGAACTGCGCCTCGTAACTCTAAACCTGAGTTTAATCTCTGTAATCTTCCTTGCAAATATATTAAATAGATTCTCTTTTTTTCATGGGAATTTTGTTTTTCAAATAAAAAAACCCCTTAAGAAGGAAACGGAAGTTCTTCGTTGACTTTCCCCTCGAAAAAACGCCTTTTTCTTTGCTTCGGTTTTTTTCAAAAGTTAACATATGATATTTAATTTATAAATGTAATAACGGATGTATATAGGAATTTAATTTATAAATTATAATAGATTTTTCAAGGTAAATAATTTTCAAAAAAATCTAATATGATAAAAAGGAGCGCTGAGGCTTAAGCTTAAGCAAATCTTTGCACAAGGTGGTGAAAGTTGGATTTAAAATGTAATTATATTTACAGACATGCAAGCCCAGGAGCAGCCAAGGGTGCATTAAGAAAAGATGATGAGATTGAAGTCGACTTAATCTTCTAAAATCAAAATCGTGATGAGAATATTAAAATGCGAATACTGATAGAATTTCTCAACATGGTAGGCTTCTGACAAGTAGATTCTATTACTTTTTGGATAGTTGTTGGTTGAGCTGCTACTTGTATAATTTCCTTTTAGAATTCTCAAAGGTTAAAGATTTAATAAAGTCCGACATAATGGAGGCTATATCTGGAGAAAGTGTGCGTGGAGAAATATACTTTCTCTCAAATTTAAAATTATTATGGGAAATATATATTTTGTTTGGACGACATTTTCTTGAAATTGGGGTATCCTATATCCATTTCAAAGGAATAATTTGCACATATTTTCGTATAAACAGCTTATTGAAAGTATAAGACTAGGGAACTTATACTTAAAAGTAATATCACTTCAACAGTTTTGATATTTCGGATCAAAGTTGTTCCTACATGAGAATTGACGTCAATTCGCTCGACTCATGACCACAGACAAAATATAAGTATAACCTTTCGTGATCAACAAGCGACAAAGTTCTCCGACGACTTTCAGAGCGGAGACGAGTTTCAATTACATCCTTCAGAGTTAATACATTATTTATTTACTCCCTCATATTGGATATTTAACAAATACAAGTATGATATACCTTTCTTGTAAACAAAAATTTCAAATATTTATATATCTAATTGGATTGTTTTTTTAAATGATAGTTTAGGATTAGACCTATATAACATAGTACGCAGAATATTAAAATATTGATAAGCTACATAAAACAAATTATATATTACATTTGTTGTATACGCTCATTCTTAATGATTAACCTGTTTTTTATTTCACAATTCACGGATAAATACCTTCGAAGAAAAATCCATTCATTTTGCATGATAATGATCGCAGTGATCGCAGTGAATAAATAATAATTATCTATGCATGAAAAAATCTTGCAATATTGATGTGAAAGTCTGGAAGTTTTTATTATGAAGGAATCAGGAATATGATCATTCGATGAAATGGAAATTAGATACTTATGTGTAAACTTCAAGTAAACGCGAAAGCAATTAATGATTTCCGTTTTCCCCAATAATTAAATATTTTATCGATAATCAATGTTAATTGTTAAATCACTGTACGTACTATACTATCAAATATACTTTAATGAGCAACATATTTGTAATTTGAATTGATATGGCTTCTTTTCAACCTAAATGGATTCATGATTTTTCCAAAGCATAAATTGCGGGTTGCTTTCTCCGAATTAATTAGCTAGGGCTTGGATTCCGTTTATCCGCAATTGCATAAAATCAGAAATCATGCATATATCAGTATATTACAATACTACAATATTATTGTTATCTGTGATCAATTTCAACAAAATATTGTACAAAATCCGTATATTGGGAATTTGGGATTCTGCTTAAATTCATGCCAAATAACCTGTAAATACGAAATTCGAAATAAAGTTTCTTATTTTGTAATGTTACGATTAGTTAAATTTCTAGGAATTGGAAGGCAAAACCACTGCCAAATTTTTGAAATAATTAATTTAATGCAATTATCTGACACTTTAAAGAACAAGTATCAAATTCCTGGAATCTAGCAGAGATTGCTAATGAGGCAATTAGAGATAAAATATTGTTTATTTCCTTTTATCTCAAAAGTTCAGATTCCATTCCCATTCCAGAATCATAGAATGACCTACTAATTAACCTTTATAGTAGTTTCTCTCAGATTACACTTCTTCAAATTTCGTAAATCTCGTAAACTTGTGAAAATGTTTATTCACCTCTATTTGATTGCACAAAGTTTACAGTATCATATTTACAACTGATAAGCTAACTATGCTATAAGTACGAGTATATAAAAATACACAGATATTTCATAAATTATTTCCGAGATATCCAGTTATAAGAAAAATTAATAGAGCGATCCCCATCAAATTTGAAATTGAACTCTTGACCTTATAATTAGCCAGATTGCAAGCATATGATCCGTCGCATGTACACACTTCTCGAATTAATGGTCTCCCGATAATATTCTGCCGGAAACATCCATTCAAAACCCGATCACTTGCATCTTCATCTGTAACTCTTCCGCAAAATCGAGTTTCATTCAAAACTTCACCATCTTTAAATACCCATATTCAATTTGAATTCAATTTAATTAAATCTATGCCAGGAAGATTACCCGTATTGTAATAAGAGTATTTGATGCAAGTTTCGCCACTAGCTTTGATGCAATGAACAAGTTGAGCGCATCCATACCTAACCACACAAAACCTTTAAATTGATAAATCATATCCATATTCTAAAGTTAATATTTTACGTGTGGCAATGTTCCATCAAATGTACAATGTCAGGTCGATTGGAACCATTTGTAAAGACGATAGGATCAAAGCAGGCCTAATTGGATATTCCCATTTTTTAATTGTATTAGCAATTTCTAATTAAATCTTCAAATTCAATACCATTTCTGGACCTGCTCCATTCTCCTTCCTAAATCTGGCACATGATGAATTTGTGACATATTTCTGGTAATCACGAACCAATCCTAAATTGATGAAGGATTAGAAATATTTAAAAATTCCAAAGTCTTCAGAACTGACGAACCTGGCCACGTGAATTTGTAGCAGCACGATGATGAATTTGTATCTGTACAACTCATCAGAGCTGTAGAATTTGGCGTCGTAGCTGGAAGATCATCTGACCCATCTTCTGCACCTGCTTCCTCGTCTCCTTCTTCCCCCTCTAATTTTATTAAGTGGATCCATTACTTTCATGTAGTAGTACTACAAGGAATTAATTAACTTAAAATCTAGAGTAGGTAGTACATACCTAGAATAGAGGCAAAAGGCTTTCCAATTCCGTGAAATTTGTCCAAATGTCCAGAAGGATCTATTACAATTACTGGCATATCTTTAGCCTTTTTACACTCGGAAATGTATGTGCAAAATATCAGGATGAAAAGGAGGAGGAAAGATTTGATTAATATCTGCATTTTATAAAAATATTTAAAGAATATTGGAAATTAACAAATTTAATTAGTGCAATAATTTTTAAGCAAATTAAATCGGATATCAGTATGTTCTAATGAAATCATTTCTAATCGTAAATTAAATGACATCACATAATCTTATCTTAGGTATGTATTCGGTATTTTTAAGGACGAAAAGATTTGCAGATATCAGATTTCAATTTTAATATACATTTCTCTTTATAAAATCCTTATCTTTCGACAATGAACCAATTCAGATAAGCGGAATTTATCATTTAAAAAATTTATCATAATTATTGTAAATTGCCTTATTAATTCAATTGATTTACATTCTTATATCCGTATAATGTAGAATTGAATATACATAGGATTCCTTTTTTTTTTTAATAAATTGCATTTAAAGAATTCAAATATACGATTTAATCTGATATACATTCAAATTCATAATATACCAATAGTATTAGGCATAAGGAAGACATTCAATGAATTCCAGATTAATGAATATTCAGAATTTCAACTAAACTTTTCAAAATATAATATTTTGCATATAAAATTCTCACATACCCAATCATTTCAGCCATTTAATTCTGGTTTATAATTTTATTCATTTTGATTTCTTGTAAATTTTTATATATCAAAAAATCCATCGAATAATGCATCTTTATTCCGTTCCCATTATTTCCATTTCCTCATCACTCATCACTCATCAAGAGTAAATATAAACCTATCAAATTGGAAATAAAACTAACCTACTACTATTACTACTAATATTAGTACAAGTAGTAGTAGTAGACGATGGAAGCGTGGGAAAACGAAGAGTCATCTCAATGCATTATTTGCACAATATATTGTAATGTAGGTACTGGTAGACATAGGTAATAGGTATTTATATTTAAAGTAAATGCAGCATTACTCATCCTCATCTACCTAATTATTATTCAATGATCTTAATCGCTAGATAAATCCCAGATATACTACTACTACAACAAAACCATTTCATTTCGAACTTTGCCCTTTCAAACTGTTTCAAGTTACATTAATCATCCATACAAATAAGATTAAATGTACTACATATAGGTATATTTGATCAAGTACTGTTAATTTTAATTGCTTCGTACTTTTAATTTTAATCCTCCAGCATTAGTCATATTTCTCTCATTCATACGCTCCTACAAAGATTACAATACATTTAGGATTAATGCAAATGTATTAGAAAAATCTCCAGGATTTTCAGGTACATACACCGGTAGGCACCTCAAGGTTTATGGATCTCCAGTTGGCATCTATCCTGCAAACCCTAAGCAGATCTCTTAAGTATTACTGATATTCCAAAATCAAATCTAAATTAATAATACCGGTGGAGTGCTTAATTCTAATAACCTTTTTAACCCCATTTAATTAAATATTTATAATTATTTATTCTTTTAAGTTTTTATTTTCAATATAATTAGGTAATCTTATCTCCCTTACCATCTTATATATCCAGTATTAATTTAATTAAAATAAAAAGAACGCTAAAAAATCAAAAGTAACGTCGTCGCGGCTCCTCGGGGTCTAGTGCGAATATCTCCTATATGTGGCGAAATTCAAAAAAAGAATTATTCTAGTTTTTAATTAATTCTAGTATAATAATTTTAAAAAGATATTCAGAGAGGTTGAGACCACAGGTGGACACTGAGAAGGTCTACCAAAATATTTGGCCAGGCTCCAAAAAAGTGCAAAGTTGAAGACATTTGTGTATCAAGTGTAAGTTTAGTCCCAGTAATCATCAGCTGATGAGGAGGAGCCCAGACTTTGTGATATAAATTATGCAGAGTGACCCCGACCTGATCAAATGGCCGGGGTCGTGTACGAAAATGGAGGAGGAGGACCTCCTGGACCTGGGTCATTTCACGAGCCAGAATTGGAGACATTGAGTGGCCCTGCAGTTCGGTGGATGGACTCTGACGAAATTAGCCTGGAACTTGACCCGGAATTTGCGGCCGTTTACGGAAATTATTATAATGGACATGGAGGAGGAGGAGGAGGCGACTACGAAGGTGGTGATGGTGCAAGGGCTTCCGAACCAGAGGGCTGGGGTGATGACCAGGTAAATGATTAAAAACGTTTTAATAAATATTAAAAATTAAAATTGATTTTTTTTTGGATTTCTAGCCCGCCCTTGACCCACAATTCTTTTTCCAGAGGCTCGACTCGGAGGAAGTTGTTTACAAAGAACAAAGGAAAAAGGTCAAATTCCTCGGGACAGGGAACAAGTACCTCATGGGTGAACTCCTCGGTGAGGGCTCCTACGGGAAAGTTAAAGAAGTTTTGGATATCTGAACGGCTAATTAGAAGGTAATTTTTTATATTTATTCCATTTGGACTGTTTGACATGTTTTTGAAATTGTTTTTTGTTCAGGGCTGTAAAAATTCTTAAAAAGAGGAAACTCCGCCGGATCCCCAATGGGGAACTTAATGTAGAGTCTGAAATCCGTCTTCTAAAGCGTCTTTCCCATCCGAATGTCAATCAAACTCGTTGATGTCCTTACTAATGACGAGAAGCAAAAAATGTATATTGTAATGGAGTATTGTTTAGGAGGGCTCCAGGATTTAATTGAAATCTCACCCGATAAGAAATTTCCTATTTGGCAAGCCCACGGGTAATTTTATAATTAATTCTTTTTTTAAAGGACTAGATACCTAATTGATTAAAAATGTATTTTTTCAGCTACTTTACTCAACTTATCGATGGGCTAGAATATTTACATAGCAAGGGGATTATCCATAAAGATATTAAGCCTGGAAATCTTTTATTAACGCTCGATGAAAAGATAAAAATAACAGATTTCGGGGTGGCAGAGGTGAGGATTTGCTCTCCCATTTAAAATACCTAAATTGAATCATCTTTCTAAATTAAATTCCTTCAAATTCTAGGCTTTAGATCCATATGCTCCAGACGATATGTGCCATACATCTCAAGGGTTCGTTGGGCATATAATCGCAATCCCGTTTGATTTTTTTGTTAAATATATACCTATATTTTTTAATTTTTCAGTTCTCCTGTGTTTCAACCCCCGGAAGTAGCTTGCGGAATAAGTTTCTCTGGGTCTAAACTCGATATCTGGAGCTCTGGGGTCACAATGTAAGTCGTACCTCGAGATCGCTATCATTCCCTTTCATTTTAAATACAAATGCCATTTAATACAATATATTGGGATTTATTCTCCAGGTACAATCTAACCACAGGGAGTTATCCTTTTGACGGAGATACAATATTCCTCCTTTTTGAGAATATTGCAAAAGGAGAGTTTGAAATCCCGGCTGAATTAGACCCACTCTTAACGAATCTCCTACGGGGAATGCTGGCCATAAACCCTGAACAACGACTGACACTTCAAGATATTAAGCATCATCCTTTTTTTCGGAAGCGACACCCTCCCATTCCTCGGGAGCGGGTTTGGTAAGTCCCTTTATGAAAATAGCATTTCGTTAAATCTTAAAAAAAATTTCTTGAAATTCGCAGTGTTCCCCCTGAACGTAGAAAAATTTCTGTGATTCCATATATAGCTGCATATCTTCAGACTCAAGCTGAGGAGGAGGAGGAGGCTGCAGAATATTATGACGACGAGTCTGAGAATGGAAGCTATTAATTTTTGTACCAAACCTAACCCCAATGATAGAGAGTTGGACGCTCCACGTAATGTCTCCGTATGGCGTGTTCTTCTGCGAACTTTAAAACTTTTAAAATGATAATTAAATAATGGTAATTCTTAAGGGATGAAATTCACTCGTACAAGTCTTAAATTTACCGTATATTAAGTAGGATCGTGTCGCGATCAAGTACAAGTCTGGAAAAACTTTTAACAAATTAACACGAACTTAAAAACTAAAAAATAACTGAATTATTGATTTCACTTGTACAATAATTTAGTATTTATAGGCCATAGATTATGAGTGAATCACCTCTAGTGTTAACTAGAGGTGATTTAGTTAACACTAGATGTGATTCACTCATAATCTATGGCCTATACTAGTGCATTTAATATCATTTTAATTATTTTGCCATTAAAATATAGTAGCATTAATGTAATATTACGTGTAAAACCAGTACAAGTACTCCAAACTCTTAATTACACATTTATTAAATCGATAATATATTAATTCTGTATATAATACAGAGTATTTTAGTCTGAACTATGAGTAAATCATCTTGAGAGGGGTATTGTATACAGATACTACAAAGGTGGCAAAGTAATATGATCTAACTTTAATTTAAATTCTTAAAACATGAGCATTCTTGTACGGAATTTCACGGAATTTCTTGACCTGAGCCTGATCTGAAAAACTTTTTTCAAGAGGCAAAATAGAATGACTTTAAATTGTTGAATTTCTAGACTTTGTAATTAATTTTAATTACTGAAAATGCCTGTTTTGATTTTAAGACTTACAATACTTTAAAGATATTAATTTAAAACTTGATTTGTTAAATTAGTATTGTAGTACATTTACGAGTATCCGTATATGCCAGATCATATTCACAAGATATTCTGAAGTTTAGATAAACAAAAGTTAAATTGAGAGAGACCACCGACCACAATGTCAATCAGATATATCAATCTTAATGGGTATATCATGCATGATTAAAAATTTTAAAAAGGAAACTTTCGGTTTGAAATACTTAATTAGTTAATAATTAATGTTAAATTACTTATCCTGAATACTATTAAAAAAGAGAATTTAATAAATGACCCTTTAAAGTTTAAAGGGGAAACGCAATTGAAATGTCCCAATTTGTCATTTGCATAAAAGTTCATATACACTTTTAAAGCATCATTATACGAGTATAATTAATATTATTCGTACGATAACTAGCATCAATTTTATGTACATCTAATACAACAATATATTATATTGTAGATATACTACGAATAAATGACTAGTACAATAAATGTAACAGGGAAGTTCAAGCCCCATTTCCTCTATAATAGGAGCTCTCAAAACAGGTCCATTCATTCAAGATTGAGGGTTTGAGTGATGCATCTAAATTAAATATTTCCCAAACTCTATATTTCAGGTTGGACTCGATAAGATTAAGTATAGAGTGAGGAGTTGATTGTTGAGAAAGAAGTCGAATAAAGCTAGCATTGGTCATTGGACTTCTTCCTTATGCGATGTACAATATTCTATATAAAGAAAAAAAGTTTAATTGAATTTGATTTTGGTATATAGGTATGTATCTGTAGGACTCTAATAGATTGATCTTCCAGCATCTCTTCCTTGTTTCATTTTTACATAGTATTTGGGCAGAGAATATTGTACCTACCCCATGGGTAGGTACATTATCGTAATTACTAGTATTCGATATATAGTGTTTAATCAAGTGCAATTAAATGGGCTATAAAAAAAACTTGACGGGGCAGTGAAGTCACATTAGTTGGGGGAACAAAAGGATTAAACGAGAGGGCTGTCAATCATTCTATTCTCTACTCGCCCCAAATACACATAAAAATGGATTAATATTATTATACGATATCAAATTCTTTACAAAAAGGGATAACACGCCCGTGAAGCAAGTTACCTACTCTCTGTAATCTATGATTTGATATGCAGATTTGATATGCAATTGCAGATTCAATTTGTTTGCAATTTTACGAGATATGCAAATTTCAGGTCTATATATGTATCGTACATGAACAGATTTGTGAAGATTCCCAATTTACATATGGGTTATTTTTACTAGTATTAGGTACAGATATTTCTAATTCTGGACATACTTAAATCGGAGTAGGTACATTTATAAAATATTTAGAATTCATGGATTTATAATTTACAGATTAGATTAGGTTGGAGTGAATACAGAGAGGCAGGAATGATTTAATTTTAAATAAAAATTCTGGACTTCAAAGATTCCTGGTGCATGATTTTTTTTTTTGAGTTTTTCCAGTACTTCGATTGCACGCACACTTATCGAACCTGTAATTAAAAGGTACATCTTTCTTAATCTTAAGCATGTAGGCATATCAAATAAATTATGAGTCAAATAACTATGAGGAAAATTGGCATACAAATAACTTGATAAGTAATGTAAGAATTTACATAAATGCCTATGGCCAGATCTTGAACATACCTACGAGTATGATCTATACCTACCAGACAATTTAAGTTAGAAATATTATCATTAAAGAATATAAAAAAGCAGCTTTTTTAAATTATTCATAATTATAAATATGATCAAAGATAATATAATTTACCTAATATTATACCTACCTTTATATAAGTACTACCTACTACTCGTATATCAGTATACTCTGCATTCTGTACTTTGCGCTATAATAGTAATACTAATAGAGAAAAATTCCAGTTATTTGAAATTCTGTGCAGGCTTTTCCCGAGTCTTGTTTTTAGGGCAGGTTTATGCCATAATATGGACATAGGTATTGGAGGTTTCATTAGAATGATGCATGTTTTTAACTTTTTATATAAAATCATGTGCACGTAATTGCACAACTTAAAATGCTTCGAGTCTCTCCAGATTGAGATTCCTTAATTGAGGGTAAAAGTAAATGTGGGATTCCATTCCTATCTGGATGTAATACAATAAGTTGTAAACTTGTATTTAATAGTGGTTAGTGATATAGGTCGCAAAGTGTAATTTAAAATGCCACTAGCTTACATACGAGTACTAGTAGGTACAAACAACAGGGGCGAACCATTCAAAAAGCATGTCTTTCTTGGGGGAGAAAGATGCAAAATTCTTCAGAGAGTCGAGGGATTGGATCTTGAATGAATTGAAGATCATGCACATATGAAAGGGTATAGGTATACGAGATGGGTGCAGACAAATAAAGAAGAAACGTGTTTGTTTCATCATAAAATATTGTATCTATTATATCTACCCCTATAAGATCTGTATGTATTTTCTATCGTCGCGTCTCAAAGACTCGAATTTGATATTTCCTCACATTTGTAAAAGGGGCAAAGTCCACTGGGGCTGATCCTAAATGAATATCTATCTGCCTATCTGCCTTTAAACGCTCAAATCATCAGTATATTCATCTCTTGCGGTAGCATATTCAATTTAATATGGATAGCTATGTCTCATAAGGTTTTTCCAAGTAAATCTCAAATCACATCTTGAGCTGATTTGCACCTATGATTTGGTGACGAGGACGACGATAATGGTGCAGACGCCCATGATATTGAAATAGGGAAAGAAAGGACTGGGTTATTGAGAAATCGGATTGGGCAATGACCTGTGCACCTTCAGCTATTCTAGATCAGCCCTACATGTATATGGGACCTACGTTTAAGCTTTTTTATTTGCAATTCATTCATTAAAGTACGCATTTATGGCTATATGTACAATATAATCCCCCAATAGACTAACAGGTAAACGTAAAGGTGTATCGTATATTTACTTATCTAGGTACACTTTTTTAATTTTTATAACACCCCTTGATCGTCTTACTTTTACTTTTACTTAGAAAAATAAGACTCTATCTGCGTATTTTTAATGATTCATATTATGAGCTGTTAAGGGGCCTTTTAATGACTCATTTTATGCAATATCTTGAATTTAATAAGGTCAGACTTTTTCAAATTTAGCATTGACCTTTAATGGTTTTTGCACATTTAAACTACTTAAATAAATTGAGTTTTTAAAAGACAATTTATTCGAAAGGAACGAGTCTATTACAATATTACATCAATAAATTAGATAATAAATGCTAATGTGTTATATTTGAATATTTGTGCATAAAAGATGAGTGTGATGATTGGAGGATGAGTGCAGGAATTCTGCAAGATTAAATTACAGGGTTTTTTTTATGGAGAAATCCGGTTCATTCTTCCTCTGAATTTCCTCCCTCTTTTTTGGGAGAGTTAGCGTAAAAACCCCATGTAAATTACAATGTAAGATTGGATGTGGATAAACTTGAGGGAAGATGGATGGAGAAAAGTGAGATTATAAATTCCAGAATGACGTAAATCGTACGAGTGTTTTAGCTACCCAAACCTATTAATTGAAGAAAAAGGCCCATTCACTTACATAATTTATTATTAAAAATTACGGATATTACAGGAATTCCTATAAGGGATTGCAATGCAAGAATGTTGATAATTTATAACACAATGTCACAAGGGATTAGCATCCTTATGAAAGGGTCTTGTGGTGCAATGCAACTTATAGATCGGGATTAGCTAATTAAAATCCATAATCCTATGTCTACACGCTAATCCTATATTGTATCGTAGCTTATTTTAAGTGCATTGAAACTTTCAAGGAAAAAGTTGTTAAATTATAAAAATAAATTCCATTACAATTTTTGATTATTTTTTAATGTTGGTTTGAGATCTCATTGTAAATTATTTCAGAATTCATACTATAATATTGTATCTTCTAGAAGACAAATGCGCAAATTCACATCCTTATTGATTAGAGATTAATAATCTCACGTAGTTATAAGTAGTAAAATATATTACTTAACGTTTCACAGATGGGTAGACATATCGACGTACTTGTATTGTATTAATATTCCTGGAGGATATAAGAGCCATTTCTCACAAAGTTTTTTTCCGAGTCTCAAGAGTCAAGAATTATATCACACATTTTTAAAAAGTTGTACTTTACCTCAGAATATCAGTATTATGAAGGCAAAAACAGCTCTCAAAGTTTATCCGATATTCCAGTTGATAATAAATGCAAAAAGCAAGCACATTTACGTAGTACTTAATTAATGCATTTTTAAGCTTAAATAATTGCACGAAACTTTTACGGACTTCTACGAAACTACGGATGTGATATGCCTATCGTACACATTATACCAATACCAAGACTTATTTTGATATAAAATTAAGGTAAGCACCTAATGTGTATATGTATAAGCATAACTCGTACGATAGATAAAGCCTAAAGGAGTTTCTGCTCCCTGAGCCCGAGTTATTCTTTTTGATTCTCATAAAAAGCATGCTAAAATGACAATTTTATATTTAGACCAAGTCCAAGACACAGTTTAAAAGGGCAACAACTTATTTTAGGGCTCGTTAAGACCGATTCTATCTTACCAATCTTCAGAAATGATCTAAGGGTATTCATCGTTCAAAAAACTCTATCTACTCATAGACAAATTAAATGTTAAAAAGCAATTAAAAATGCATAAAAGTGAAATTATTTAAAGGGTTAACAATGTCTGTTCAGCTATTTTGAGGGATCTGGAATGCCATAAAACTAAGACAGTATGTCATGGGCTCATGACTTATAAGTTTTAACCATATAATATCATATGCCCCCAAATTCCTTGCAATTACATGCTCACATTTTAATTATTGGTTCAACATGAAAATAAATTCTAAGGTCAGGTTTAAAATAACTGTTAAAATAAATATTGCAAAATATCCTTAATTAATTAAATGTATTATCTAAAAGGACATATGACACATGCAAACACGTCTTTTAGCCCATCAAAATAATCAGTAGGATTTTACATATAAATTTGCGTGTAGCGAATGATATTCCCAAAAATGTAAAACCGCAAAACAAAATAAATTTTCCTACAAATACCTAATTCATACATTCCCAAATGATATAAGATTTAAGGGCAATTAAGTCCAGTTCTGACGAATCTCATGCAGTAAATCCCAATCGAGTCAGCCTTAGGATTAGTCATAAGGGGTACCTATTTACTTTTTATTCTAATCAAAAATATGCAAAAAGTGGACAATAACAAAAAAGGGACCTGATTATTCATCGTAAATAGTAAGTAAATAGGCCCCCTATTACTTAATCACTTGGAATAAAGCATTAGTCGACACAGTACCTAGATAGGTCACGTGTAGGAGAGAGCAGTGCTCTTTTGCAACCTTTCTACCTTGAACCCCGTTCCTTAAGCACCTGAATATGCCACTTTCATCTAATAAATAATAAATTCTATTTAGAAGGGGACAATCAGTTACAAATTAATCGCACCTCTTTAACATTCAACTTGGCCGTATATGCCGTATATATTCAAACCAATGCAAACCAATCCCATATAACCCCACATTAATTTTTACTCCCCAGATTTACCGAGAAAAAAAGAAAGGGGTACAGATCTACGACTGCATTTGCAGGGGCAAGGGCAAATGGCCAGTATACATCTACGAAGGTACGTGGTGAGTACGCAATCACCCCTACAACTCGTAATTATTTACTCAATTCAGAATTCCTAGCCAAAAGATGAAAGGGATTAGGCAAGATCTATGAGCTGCTCTGGTTCATACCTACTCTATAGGTCTATAGGTCGATATGTATATGGAAAAACAAGTGGACCTTTATCAAGTTATATTAGTGTTTGAGCGAATAGTAATGCACTAGATAAATTACAGGTTTTTAAGGAGCTCTATCAGAATTGGAGTAAAAGATTCCCTCAGTCAATAATAATATATTTAAATTAGATACGAATGGAACTGGCTTTCGAGGGAGCTTAAAACGTACTTGGGAACCTGTCCATATCCTTTGTTGATACTTCAAATTTAAATATATTCAAAAATAAGGACCCTGCCGTACAAACCAGGATGGAATTATCGCATCTAAAATTTATTGATTTTAAAAGATAAATTTGAGGAACTTTGAGATTATTATGAAACTTATTTATGCTCGTATACGATATTTAAAAGCATTAAAACAAAGGAATCTTTATTTTTATATTAAATTTGCATCTGCACCTGCTTTGTGGGTGATGTACTACACGATACAAATGAATACTAGTAGTATACTATTGCTAGCAGTGTTCTCCT
>JAAZTK010000879.1:0-16743 GCA_036507255.1 Megalothorax incertus
ACTGTATAGGTAAATACTTTGTAGTACGCCTAGGACATCATAAGCAAAGGACCCCTTCTTCGCATGCGAATTACGAATTTTTGGAGAGAAACTGCAAGCCTGCAAGGACAAGGTCGCCCGAATAAGTAGTACTACAACTATAATTCAGAATCAGATGTCAGAGACTTTAAGGCTTTAAGCCATCTTTATTATATCAAAGTAAGTCCATGCTCGGATGAGTATTAAAAGTTTAATATATCCGTACATATATTCAAATGCATAGAATAAAATTGCCACTATTTTTAAGAATGCAATTGTGATATTAATTAAAGAGAAAGTACGATATGTAAGTTACTTATACGATGCAATATAAATAAATGCCTTATAAAAAGTTAAAAACTGTTTTAGTATCAAAGATGAAAGAGACATATTTCACATCTTTGAATACAATAGTTCATGATATAGAATATATACAAAGTAGATTATGATTATGATTGCATTTGTTCAAGAATAATTTGCGTTTAACATTTGTTAATAATAGCCTAGTGCCCCCGATTTGGATTTGGATATACAAATCCTGGTTGAGCTGCAAAGTTTATTAATTATTTATTAAAAATGCTTTAGTTATTTCAGATTTGCTATGAAAAACTATTGTAATACTACAATAATTTTTTTTGTAGTACTTACGTTGAGTATATGTCCATTGGGTTTCGTAGCGATGTCCGTTTGGAACAAAATAGCAATTATTATGTCCATTCGGCGGGTGTACTGGAGATTGACCCTGGGTCTCTCTTCGATAACCTAGGCACGGTATATAAAGTTATATTAAATCAATTAATTAGGATTAGAAGGATTATTAACACTTACAAGGAAGAAGATCCCAAGCATTGCCTTCGGTTCTACTAATACAGATATAATTTGCAAACTCAGGGCAGCATAATTTTATTAGCTTAAGAAATAAGTAAGCTAATCCCATAACGGCAGGAACAATAAGTAATATCCAATAGCCAACTCCAGTCCTGATTCTAAATAGAAAAAATGATTTATCAATCTATATAAAAATTTACTAATTATAAGTAGGTATTATTTACCCATTATATTTTATCCCAGTCCCACTGTATCCAGTCCCAATGAACCTAGAGGAAACGGGGCCCGAAAATATTATGGGAGAAATAAGGCAAAAGATGAATATTTTGTATTTTTCTGAAAACATTTCACTAGATTTATTATAAGCTTATTGATATTCCCCCATTTGTGTAGGGTATACTTTTTTAATTCGCACCTCGCCCAAATTATTCTATACTAGAACCTACAAAGTATTGTACAAAAAAGGTTATACTATTACAATGCAATAGTATAACATTTTACTTTTGGTCGTATTTTGGAATATTAGGGAGTAGTTACGTCGAGGATGATTAGATCTATATTAAAATAAGCTTCAGTATATTAGATCTATAGTCTATTATCTTCCTCCGATGAGCAGAGACTCAAAAGTCAAAAGTCAAAAGAGTTCCGCGGAATCGGGAATCCGCATGCGAATGCGAGACTTTAACAATTTTTGAATAAAAATAAAAATCTCCTGCATTCGATTCTTTTTGATCGGAATTCGGATTTCTAATCCTAAGTAAAAATTGAAAGATATATTTTTTAAAAACTTAATCTCAGGAACAGTTTATTCATCGGAATAATTTATTAGGGCATAAAATACATACATTGTACCTAATTCAAGCAAGAAAAAGTCAAAGATTTTTTTTTAATTTTATAACAAAGATTATGTAAGAAATATCTATTACCTATTATGATTTGAATAATTTAAGCGATCGAGAAATATGGGTACAAATATAATGATAAGTGCTTGGATAAATACGATATTAATTTACATTTAAAAATTTAAATAGAGTATTGGATCTAAAATATTTACATATACCATACAATATGGAAATAAAATACGAATCTTATGTTTAAATATATGTAATTCTTATATGCTCTTATCTGTATATATTTATTAATTTAAAATGATTAATCTGATTTAGTTTTTGATTATACTAAAACTTAATTGATTTATAATGCATGTTAATTAGTACTAAAAGTATTGTAGGTAATAGTATTTCGTTTTTGTCTGCATTCGGTAGGACTTTCATAAATTCCCAAACTATTCATCTTCATTCTTAATAGAGGCTTCTTTAGGGCGTATAGTACAGTCCCGTAGATGAAGAGAAAGCTCATCTGTCGTCAAAAAAATTAGTATCTTTTTATAATACATATTCTATAGGATATGAAATTTACCGATGGCGAATCCTCCGTTATTCGCTTGACCCTCGAGTACAATACTGAAGATAATTAATATTTTAAAAAAAATTTACAATAATTTAAGATTCATTTAGCGTAAGAAATTTTTACCGATATTGTGAAGATGTTGTAAAAGATACTGCAGGAATCATTATTATGAAAAAATGAAACCCAAAATTCCAATAAAGTACTATATAACAAATATAATATACCTTGCGCGTTCCTCCATTCGGGTCGGACAGTGTCCAAATCGACTGCAGTTAACCTCCAAATCTAAGAAAGGAATATTAATTTTATTATGTAGATCTGATTTATTATTAATTAAAATCATACTTGTTGCTCCTTTGTTCCTCCTTCATCGGCGTCGTCATCCGCTGTTCTCACTTCTTGAAGGAGTATCCTTAAAAGGGTCGATTCACCAGCTCCAAATGCTAGAATGTTCACAAGATTTATTATATGAAATGAATATGAAGTTTATATTAATATTTTTGACTTGCCCGAATACCAAAAAGAGAAACAGACTTTTTGGTCAAGAGCTGGGATAACTGGCGACTAAAATGTTTTTTTTATATTAAAATGCGTGAATTACCTATATCATTAAAATATATTAACTTACAACAAGTCTGACAGGAATCCCTGGTTGAAAAATTTTGATTAAAGTTAATAAATTAAATTGTTAAAAAAATTGCATACCCTGAGCTGTCTGACTAAACTGTTAAAAACATATAAAATATTCATTATACATAATACATACCTTCAACTTTTAGATACTTCATTTATATGCTGAATTAAATTGAATACTTACAATATCAAAGTAGGCATATCCAATCGGGGCTCCGAATGTTTTATCTTTAGATTTTGAATCATGTAAATTAACATCAACGGAATCATCTATTGTAACTATATTATCCATACCTGGAAGGTTTGCAGGTCTTCGAGTAATTGTAGCTAACTGCCATTTGTAAATTGGATCTGAGCTAGTATTTTTATAAAGGCAGAGATCTTTTTCAAATGAACAATCGCTCTCCGAAACAAAAGCACTTGGTGGCAAGGCTGAAAGGGCACAAAATGTTATACTTATTACATTTATCAGAAATTCAGTTTAATTAATTACTCGAGCATTCCCCATCAAAGTATGCGATATCATCCACTGCCAAAAGGCCATTTGCTCTGCTTGATCCATGAACTCCTTCGAAAACAACCTGATGACAGAATGATTAGACATCAATAAAATTTTATTAATATTTGATGCAAATTAACCTGGAAAAGATCTGTTTCCAATATCCTGGCCTGGGCATATCTCCAGATGGGGGATTGTTGATTATATAGCCGCTGGAAATATTGGGAATTTAATTATTTTGGTTATTTCGGAAGATATGCAAAAATGTACCCAAATTGGCGTCAATTTCATATCGAGTGAAGCCAGATCATTACTCGCAACTGGACGGGTATACACTTTAAGACCTCCCAAACTCGGGCCTGTCTTGTCAATAAATGGCTCGTTCATATAATACCTAAAAATAGATATATTTCTTAAATGGTTGCTGGTTGGACAATCAAATTAAATCAGATTACCAGAAGGAAATGCATTTCGGCTTGTCCGAGCCCTTAAACATTGGTGATAGCATCCAAGCCCTGTCGCCAGCCCTTTGGACCGCTTCTCCGCTCAATGTCATGAAATTTCCTGAAAGATGAAATATATCATTATTTGCCTTAAAAATATATTGCTTTTAAAATCTAAACCTGTCGGCGAGCCAAGGGTATGATCAGGAATCGGCGTCTTCGCATTTTGTCCAATTCTTCGTTCCCAATCCATTTCATCTGTCCTCAAATTTGCTCCCACATTCGACCATCCGCATTCGTCAATTTCAAAATCTTAAAAAAATCATCAATATTTTGAATTTTACTAGTATATTGGGATTTCGGATACTTACTGCAATCTCCGGTATTTGCTAAATAGGAATACATATAATTAAAATTTTTTATTCATAAATGTTTTAATCCAAAGATCTGATATTTACCTGCGGCTGTTTGCGGGGCACCTGAAGTTAAATGATAATTTCAATTAGTATATGGTTTAAAGTTTAAATATAAAATATTAGCTCCTTACTTGGGCATGCTCCAGGTGCAAAAGAAATATCATCAATCGCAATATCTCCCAAATTGTTTTTCCCAACTTCCGCTTCAAATACAATCTAAAATCCCGTGTGTATAATATACTAGAAATTCATTTAAAAATGCCATAAAAATCATATCTACCTTGAAGGCAGTATAGGATGAGATGGGGACTTGTCCTTGATACCAAATATTTCCAGCTTCTCCAGATAGACTCCAAATTAAATTATCCTTGCTCTCCTCTTGATCATGGATAAAAATCCTTAGAGTTCCAATCCCATTTCCAAACATATGCGTCCAGAACCTCATACAAAGTGGCTTGTCTTTTTCTAAATTCGAATAAATTAATCAATCATTTTTCTTTGTTAAAGTGAACTGATTAAAACCTGTCGCGGAGAAGCTCATAGATGCAAGCCGAGCCTGAATTCATTAAATATTTATATGAAAAGCTTCAATTTCTTTAGTTAATCAATACCCTGTCGCCAGCAGTCCGCGGAAATGATGAATCAATATGGGCATAGCCACCATCAGAACCTAATTAAGAATTTGAGCTTGAATTTAAAATTCAAATTTAAAAATGCCAACCTCCATGAGTAAATGAGGCTCTGTCCATAAGAGGTCCAGTTGCTGGGTTCTGACTTCCTCTTCCCTAAAATACTTATTTGTTTAAATTCCAGGAAATTCCGGAAGGAAATTGTCAATAATTTACCAATGACCAGTCAAAGTCATCGCCTTCTTCCTGATTACTCCAATCGCAGATCCCCCCATCGAAATTGCAATGACCTGGGCATTTGTCGGATCCTTGCAAGTTGACATTATCAAGAGCGATGAACCCACGAAATCGGCGGCTTAGTTGAGACGAGTCGCGAGGAATCCCCTCAAAATAGATCTGCCAGGAAATTAATGGCAAATCAATATTTACGAAATTCCAAATACAAAAGAAAGTAAACACGCATGAAAATGTTTTTATACCTGAAAGGGTTGTCTGTGGGTGAAAACAACTTCGGCCGTATTCCATTTGGCGTCAGTCGAATCCCTTTGAATTCAATTCTTGATTAATTAGAGTTCATTAAATTATCAAATGAGGGGCGTTTACCTCGTCTCCCATAAGACAACGTCATTCCCTGCAAAGGAAATACAATGAAAAAGGTCAGGGTACTTTTTAAAAATTCAGACTCTACAGTATTTATTACATACCTCGGTCAATTTCCTGCCGGCTCAATATCTGTAATTGTTCCAAATCCTTTACTTCTTCCACATAATCTGGAACTGGATGGAGTAGGACACGCAATTTCTCAGCGCTTAAGCCATCAACTGCATAACTATTGTATTTGGAAAAATAAGATGGCCAATTAAAAGCTAATTAATTTCATTAAAATTTACCTAAAGCCGAGACAGTTCCCGGATGATTGGGTGGGATTTGAGACTGGACCTTCTAAGATGGCACTTTGAGAGGATCGGGCAGCTACACTTGGGATTGTTGATGTCTCAAATACGACATAGCCTCCTTTAAATGGATTTTTATAATTAATTGCAATTTTTAAAAAATGAGATTGGAATAAAACCTTCTTGCTCTTGAGCTCCGTCCAGTGGAGGTCCCCCAACCCAGTTTGTATTAGCCCCAAAGGTCAAATCCCATTGTAGTGAAGAAAGGTTTGATTGCTGCCAATTACATAAGGTTAATTGGTCTGAAATTGATCCAAATGTGCAAGAAGCATCTCCCCCAGAGAGTCTTTGATAAGATTTTTGTGAGGCCCACGCGACCACGAGCCCAGGATAAACTTGACGCTCGCTCCTCGGCTTAAAATATTAAGTGAAAATATTTAAAAAGGGATTTTTATAATGATAATTAATTATAATCTACCTTGGGATCAGTGTGCTGTTCATAAAGAGTTCTAGAGAGCAAGGAGAAAGTCACATTTGGGGCAATTGCATAATTGTGAGTTATGAGAGCACTTAAAAACACTAATCCTAATAAGGATGTTACTGAATTTGCACACATTTTAAAAAATCTCACTCACTTTTATTATTCATAAATATTTCACCAAATATTATTAAAATAATATGAACTTTAAAAATAGTCAATAAATTTCAAAAGTCCTCAAACACTTTGTGATCTGGAATTTCGGAAAACAGATAAGGAAATCTCAGAGCCTCGAGTTAAGACCTTAAGTTCGAGTATTTCAGATTAAACGAGGCTAAGGAACTAAAGGGTTAAACTTTCACTTTCTTCTGGACATTTAAAATATATGTATGCTTAAAATATCCGTATATGGGTCCATCGTTTGAGTATGTAACTTGAGTATTTTAGTTGTAGACAAGTTTCAAGGGGTTTATTCAACAAAGGAATGAGTGTTTGTTAAATTTCCGTATGCAAGTTTCACATATACTGTATAATTATCGGTCATTCACCGTCTTGACTTGAGAGAAAGTGGACGGAAAAATCGAAATGTGCTTTTACTCGATCGTACTTTCCCTATGTAGGTATATAAAATCGCGTTCTTCCGTGCCCGGAGAAATTACACCCACAAAGAGTCAATAAAAGTAGCACAGTCGGCAGGGGAAGTCGGGGGAACTTGAGGAACTCATATTTGTTGATGATGTGGTCGCCAGGCGATTCTTTCCTCTTGCCCCCAAAGGGTTAAATCAGGTCAGGACTGGGCTTTGTTCTACTATTTTAATAACACTGGGGCACTTGGCTTACAATTTACTCATTAGAACTTTGATTTCCGTCTTCTTATACTGCTAAACCAAACTGAGGCAATTTGAACCGATCAAATCCTATTAATGAAACACTTTTCAAGACTCTGCAACTGCTCCTTTCCTTCCAATTGCATGAAAAATGACCGAATTTGCACTCAACTACTAGAAATGTATATTTCTGAATATTCTACAATTTTTTGGGCCAAGTCCTTGGTCGAGAGAATGAAACGAGAGTAAATCTGAAGTTGATGAATTGTCTGTTCATTTTTGATTTTGCTAAAAAATGCAAACATTATCAAAGGAAGCATTGCTCCCCTACGTCGCGTCTAAAGGTATAGGTATAAATCCTATTGTACTACATATTTACATTTGATCCTGATCCTTAGGTATTATTCCCATTATGCAATATAGAATGGGAGTACATGCTAACTAGATTTAGAGCCATGAAATACATATTCTGATCTCATGGTCCATCCTCTCTACTCTATTCACTATTTGATATTGATCTCTATCTCTGTATATATGGATTATGCACACTTTCATTCTTAACCAGGTCTATTTATCGTGTAACTTGTAAACTTCCGTGCAGGGCCATTGGATTAGAGTGTCCTCCAACTGATTGGAGAAACAAAGGACCGGAAGTCCATCAATTGACCATATATTGGGGGGATTCGCAGTTATCCCCAAAACAAGGGAAACACACCCGAGAGTCATTGGTCAAAGACTCAAAATACTCCGGAGTCCGTATATCTACCCTAATATTTTAATGTTACTTACCTCTCCTTTGTTAACTCTATACCTGGCTTATCTTTGCGGAAAAGTTATGCGATATGTTTTAGCAACTTGTAAGGTTGCAAATAACTTCCCATTGGATTTCTAACATTTTATTTTTGTTAAAAAACAAGTTTTTAATTTTTATATTGTACATCCCATTAATACTCATCCTCAATGTCAATGTTATTTGTACCAATTCTTTGAAATATTGCTTTTAAAATAAATAGTTTTTTACAATATCTAATAGATTATTTCTAGGCTTTCCAAAATCCAATCTACAAACGCTTTGGAATATGAAAAAAATCAAATTAGTATTTTAGGACGATAAAGGTAAATTATTAAATATTATAAGGGAATATAATAATATTACAATCAACGTGAGTGAATATTGTATAGGTAGCTGGCTTGCAAAGCTTATCTCCAACCACCTCTCGACCTCCTTGGCTTACAATTCCCTTTAATTTTAATTTAAAGCAAGATTTGAGAAAGATTTTTAAACATAAAATTTCGAATAAAATAACCTTTAAAATATAACGCTTTACGGGTGATCTTAAAAGATCAAGAACCACGAATCCTCCTCCAGAATCCCCAATACAAAGTCCAGTTTCTAAATTATATCAATTGTATCGGTATATGGGAGGAATTGCAATTTTACAAAATTTTAATAGGTATACCATTCATAAACCCGGCACAAAATGATTTTGAAGGGTTCACAAAGTGAATAACGTGTTTTTTACATTCGATCATTGATACCACTGGAATATCTATATATTTAAGTGAATTTGCTAGAGTATTATTCTCTCCAAAGCCTAACCCTGCGACCTGGAAATCAAAAAATGCATCATAGGATTTTATTTAGATATTTTATACAACCTTTCCAAAGGTTCCGGGTGCAGGTGAGGCATAACTAGAGATATGTTGGCAATAAATATAAATTATAGAATTATTTTTGAATAATGATGGACAATATTACCTCTTTGGAAGAAGGTAACACACGGGGCGAACATATTGCGAGAAATTTACTGAATCATTCAGGCCAATCAGAGCTATATCCGAATTCAAATTATATTGAGAGAATGTTTTTGGGATTTTAATCCATTGAGCCTATAAAAAAAGTCTAGATTTGACGATTCAATTCAAAGATTTTTATTTATTTTGTAATTACGGTAAATATCTGCGTGATATCTTTGAATTCTGGCCGAAAATTGACCTCAAAGTTTGTACTCAATGGCGCCAATACAATAATGATGTCCTTTGGCTGGTTTTCAATTCCTTGTGAGTTAATCATGCAATGTGCTGCCGTAATTAGCACAGTTCGCTCAATTAAAGAAGCACCTGAAAATCAATCATCATGTATTGAGTAAGTAATGACAATAAACGATTATCAAATCAAATAAAATAAAATCAAACCGCAAATAAAATTCATCTCGCCATTCTTATCCCGAAGAAAAAGGGCTCCAAACCAGGGAAAGAAGGTTTTGAGATTTGCCAATGTCCCTCGGCTGATTAAGGGATTAATTTTTGTGTCAATTATCCCACAATCTGGCTTGCAACCAAAAGCTCGGAATGGCCTCCAAAGGAAATTGGCGTCACATTTCATTTGGACAGAATTTGTACGGAATTTCGAGATCTGGGAATATGTAATATCCCTTTTAGGTTTAAATCAAATCATTTAAAATTTTTTACATAAAATGGGGCACAATGCAATAAAACTTCCGAATTAATGGTAGCTTTATTACAATCGATTTGTTGACCATCCTTCCTGCATTTCATTATTATTCCCTAAATAATTGTTTATTTAGAAAATATTTTTTATTCTTTTCTTGATTTACCTCAGAATTTGGAAGTTGTGGACAAAATTTTTCCTCCGAGGCTGGAATCATCTCAATCTTACTAAGGGATGCATTTTTATACACTTTTTGGCCATCCATATGCAAATTCTTCTTTGTACAAATCTCTGGGCTTTCATCATTTCCCGATGGACAATCCTGCTTTCCATCGCAAATTTGTGTTTTCCTGATGCAGTTATCCGAGAATATGGAGCAAGCGACTAACCATTTTTAATTAAAGATTCTTTTTAAAAAATGTAGCTTATCTTTAGAATCATTTACTTGTATCAGGTCCTTTGCAATAATTTGATGCCTCACAAAAGATTTGATCTTCATCATCTTCATTTTTGCAATCAGGGATCTAAAATTTAGACTCTTAACTTTCCAAGATTTTATTATTTCCGCGGTATGACTCACAAAATTGCAAATTTTATCAATGGATATGCATGTGCCGTTATCTGGCTCTCCACAATTGAATCCATTTGGGGAACAGTCAAGATTATCGTAGAGCCAGTTTGTCTCTTTCAACAAGTCTGCAGTCATATATAAAAGATTTTCATCGCATACAGCTCCTCTTTGTCTTCTTGGGATCATGCTATATGAAGTTGAAAAGTTAAAAAAATTTTATATGAGCATTAACAATTTATATATTTCACCTGATTAACCCACCAATATAATTCTGGACTATTCCAGCCTTTTTATCCAATTTCCGGTAGATTAAAATCATAATATAAAAATTTTATTTTACCCCAATTGAGAAATATACTGACGATCCGTGCAAATAGCAAAACTTCTTGGCTTCATGGCTATGATCTGCAGATAGATAGGGGAAAGAGATTAAGGATCAGATACCTATATGAATTTTATTAAAATATTCCTACATCTTATCCTTCCACAGATATTTGAATCATAATTGGATCTGTAGTAAAATTTATTGACCTTTTGACATTCCTCATGACTTCCAGTGATGAAAATATCCTACAAATATCATTTCATTATACAGATTATTATGGGAAATGCATAATTTTAAAAATATATATTGAACATTTTTCTCCGATTGCAATTCGTAAGATCCATTAACTTTTGGGAAGGCATATCCCCCAATCTGAACTTCCTTTTCCCACGGGGAAAGCGCCTACTCATATTATACATATGTAAAGTTTTAAATTCTCCTTATTCCGGTAACCGGTTTATTGTAAATTATTTACCACAAGAAAAAGGGGAGATATACAAATGGTATTGGCGAAAGGGGTGAGAATAATTGGCGTGTCCAAATGTAGAATAAAAATGTGATAATCTTGATTTGCATGAGAATGTCCTGAAATATGTATATATACCTTTATTTAATTCGATTTTTCATTATGGGCATTTTAATTGAATATGTATAAATACCTCTGTAAGGATTTATGTATGTGACCTATACAATATTCATTAGGGTTTGAAAGCTCCACTTCAAATGTCATATCTTTGTTATAAAATTACCCTTCTGAATTGGGTATGTTTATCCGCCTCTGAAATATTGGAACTCCTGAGTCCTACTGCCACGAGTAAATATTTGGGATGAAATATTTTGTACCTTGATGGAATTAAAATATATTTGCAGTTTAGCATAATCAAGCAAAATCCTTTAATTTAACGAGATTAGCTTACTTTCCTTTGGTTCCTCGTGGTAGAGATCCATAAGCTCCTAATAAGTTTAATCCATTAGATTATAATTCTCTATATTTCTGAATATTCGGACCTCCAAAGATTGATACAACTACAGTTGGGCTAATGAGGACACCCTGAATAAGATATTTGTAAGAAGAAAGCTCATTGTATCTGACAAATATCGCAGACACCTGGATTAAATAAAGATTTACATTTATAAAATGATTAATTCACTTTTGTGTCAAACCCAAGGGACGCTTGTACGGGCTTCTCCGGGAATTTCTTCGGTAATTCCACATTCAGCCTCGGAGAAATCTTTTAATTGATTAGTTTACTTAAAATATGATAACCTCCAATAATGAATGTTTTTACTTACCTTCGCGCAAAGCATCCAAAATTTTGCAAAATTTTAGGCACAATATAAACAGAATTAGGAATTTCATTTTGATGCCTCAATAGAACTCCCATTGCGAATTGCGAGGAATCTTTGAACTCTACAATTGAGCTTTTGTTATAGGTTGGGTCGGGAATCACATTACATTTGCATATTACTGATCCTGTAAAGAGTAACATTAAGAAGTAAGAGTAAATTATATTTGAGAGATACGATATACCTACATTATTATGCGTTGAAGGACAAGACAAGAAAAAATCTTCAAACCAGTCTGTTTTTTATACAGTTCCTCAAACACGGAGAATTTTAAAATTTAATGGAATAGGTAGGATTGAAAACAACAACACAATTAAACCAAGCAAAAACTGCTCTAATTTTTTTGCAAACATTCAAGTTCAATTTTTCCATTTATTCACTTTTTAAGTTTTTACATGATTAACTTTTAATAATTATTTACGTAATTATATCAAGAATATTTAAGAGTAGGCTTCCAAAATATCGATTATCCAATCCCTGTGAGATTCCAGAGTTGTAAATTCAAAGGATTCACTTTCTTTCACGAATACCCCCTGAAAATATTTTAAGAATCTTACTTGAAATGATATATTCCAAATATACATATTTAATGCATACCTCTAAATGATATTTTTCATATTTATCTTTAAGCATCAAACCATCCCCGCTCAAACTTTTGGCGTCGTCATCTGTCTTTGTAGTACAAATCACACCTTCATCGCAATAAATTTCGTTGGGTTTGAGTTCAATATGAAAATCTTTATTGCTTGAAATCTGTCAAATAATTTATAAACCTTTAAAAATATTTCCAAGTTTGGGAATGGTTATATATTGTATTACTTGTCCTATTAGATAAGGCTTGTGAGATTTGGCGTCAAGATAGCAAGCAGGCCGGATGGTGCCAAAATCCAATGGTGTGGTTAACTCTAGCATTCCTAATCCTCTCTGGTTTAAAGAAGCGCTAATCCAAATTTGTTTGATCTAAAATAAAAATTAAATAATTTGAAAAAAATAAAATATTTTCCAGAAAGTACCGAATGTGGTGTGTTTTGAATTAAAATCTGAAAATCATCTTCCCCAAATTCTGGAATATTTTGAAGGCATGTTGCGGATGTCAAAAGAAACTTTGACTCAATAATGGTTAAATGACAAATAGGGGCAATATCATTAATTTTGACCAATTCCGCAGCCCAAGGGTATTTTATTCCTTTGCTGGAGGGTTTTGGATCAAATCCGCAAACTAAATGAAATTCAAATTAAGGAATTTCCTCAAAGATTCAGTTTGAACAAACCAATGTCACATCCAAATGGCAAAGATTCTTCCCAGTTGGATTCATTATTGCAGATCATTTTTAGCGTACTGTACGTGTATTTAGATACGAAAAAACTCTTTACATCTAAACCGAATTTCCTCTCCGATTTGAAACTGTTGCTTATCGAAGCAGTTCTCCCCAGAATCGCATCTCAAATCTATCCCCTAATAAAAGGAGATCCACTAATTAGTAATTACATTCAATTAACAAAAAATAGTACTTAATTTACAATTAGCTCCAAATTGTCCTTTCCATCAAGTGGAGATGTGCATTCAGATTTTTTATTAGAGGAAAGAGGACCAATTAGATTAATTGGTCTTTTTTGAATTAGTCTTGGGCCAATCCCAGTTTCCCCAATCTTACATTCCCTGACATTCTCATCATGTCCAGATGGACAGTCATTTTTTCCATCGCCTGAAAAGTTCTCAAATTATTAATATTGATTTAATATTGGTATAAAATTTAATATTGGTATAAAATTAACACACATATTAAATCTCTGCTAATGCATTTCCCTTGAAGGTAGCATTGGAAGAGTCCCTTCCTTGAACATTTATCGTTAGCTTTGCAAAATGTAATATCCTCGTCCAAATTGTTCGATTTACAATCCCTTCTCCCGTTACACACCTAATATGTTCAATCAAAAAACAATTTTATAAATATTTTTTTAAAATCACATTTTTCAGATCTATGCAATCTTTCTCATCGCAGGCAAATTTGTGTGGTCCACACCTAGAAAAATATATAATTCATTGTAAAAATATTATCAATTTACTTAGGTATATTAATTGTATTCATACTTGTATCCAGCAAAAATCCAATCCAAATGCTGAAGAATTCTGCTATAAAAATATGTGGTATCTTTGTCGCATCTTTGCCGATTTTTGTAGGGGATGAGAGCCGCGAGACCTGTGAGAAACCAACGGTTGGTAATTGCCAGTGTATTAACACTGCCATGAAGAAACTGCAATTTAAATGGGAATTGATTTTATATTTTATTTTAATTAATTTATATCCTATCTTACACAGATATTCTTATCTTTGGTATTTGTATGTGAAATCTTTCCACAAAAATAATGTGCGTTCTTATTTGATTTGTAATTGTATCGATAAACTGATGCACACTCCTCTTCCGAATCTCCCGTTCCATTGGCCTTAAAGAAATAATTTAAGATAAAATTTTCCGAATATTTATTGATTTCATATTACAATCGTAAGTTGATATTTGCCATGCTTCGAAGCGGATGATCTGGCGAATCCGGTTTGAAAATATCGAAGTCCTGTGATTTTGAGATTTAATTTTTAATGAGATAATTAATATATATTAAATATTGTGGTTAACCTCCTGTGCTTGGCTTCAGATGTTGGATGACTAAAACACAGTCAGAATATTTTAAAATAATTTATTAAACTCTGGAACTTTTTTGATTTTTACGGAAAGGAAGGCAGATTGCTCTGGCGTAGGGCGTGTTGAGGTTTAAAGGCGTTTTCAAATGATAGAGGACATAATGGAAATAAGTATTATAATACTCGTGGCCCCAATTTGGCACAACTTGTGCCACCTGAAAAAAATGTCTTTAAAATACGACTAATTTTATAAAATGTCATACTTCGGAAAGCTGGGAATTTGAATCTCTATCCTTCAAATCCGTTGAAGTTAAACCAACCCCAACAAGGAAATTTTCAGGGGGATGAATGAAATAGCGACCTCGAGCTCCTCGAGGAAGGGCCCCAAATGCGCCACCAGCAATGCTCAAAATTGTCGATTCTCCCACAATTACTCCATTAATGTAAAATGTTGAATTATCAATCGAATTCTTATCCCGGATATAGATAGCTGCAGTCCATGGGGCAGAAGTTCGGGGATCACCGGGTATTTTGTAAATTTGTCCACAATCCAGAGATTGGGCAAGACGGAATGAAGGCCCAATTCGACTAAGGAGGGATTTGCAAATCTCTCGGAAATCATTACTCCCCAGGGCTCCTCCACCCCCTCCTCTCAATCGATTGCAATTGAAATCTGCCAGGTAAAAATGGTTATCAAAGAATTGAAGAATAAAACTTCACTCACTTCTCGCTACGCTTAGGAGGTGTCCTGTCAGTTGAGCTTGTCCATTGGACAATTTTATTAGGAAAAGGCTGAAGAGGGCGAATAGTAAATAAATTTTTGGACTCATCCCAAATCAAATGATATTTAAATCATGTTGGGGAATAAATTGAAAGGTAGATAGGTGTATAAATGATTGGGCTGAATCTACGATAGATTACCTACCGATTTGGAAAGAATATAGTAATAATTGTAAATCAGGAAAACAAATTATTGATTTGAGAAAACGTGCAAGTTTAGGCACTATCAGTATAAGAAATACATTAGATTTGCAGTAAGGTCTGAAAGTAGTTTTTTATAAAAACTACAATAATTAGATAAGTTGATGACCTTCGCGGATCCCCTCCCAATATCAGACTCATGTTGAGCCTGATAGAATAAATTGCATCTTTCTTTAAAAGAGTTTAAATTCCTCTTAAGCATCAATCCTCACTTGTCGTTCTAAAACTTGTATCCTTATATGGAAGATTCGTTGCATTAATTATTGTTAAGTTCTCCATCCATACTGGAACCGAAATACTACTCACGATCAGAACTAGTAGTATTAGTATTTATTGATTAATTGACAATGATCCAATGATCCATATTATAATAGGCATACAGCTATGTAAATTGTTTTATATATTTGTTTTATATATATAGCAAAGGGATTTTGTACGTTCAAAAGTCAATCAAAGACATTTTATTCAATTTGATTGTTTTGAGGTAATAAAATGCGTACTAAAATCTCAATTTTAATTACTGACATTGGACTCAATAAATTTTAAAATCAATGTCATATATCCGTACAATATATCAAATATGGTACATATTAATACATATATACGCAAATATTAAGTATTCGAAGTTCGAATCTGAGTGCATAAGGATATTTCTTTTCCTTGCCTCTATAATACGGATACAGGTAGGGTACCCTACTATTGCATGGGATATCAAAATATATGATCGTAGTTAAATTACCATTTTAATTTCAAATACTGGTATTTCCAATACAAATTATTATTAGACCTTACAATCAATACAGTACATTATTAAATTTAGGATATTTTATAGTATAGAGAAAGTACATGTTTTATCCATAAAGCTGCTCAGGCAGACGTTGCAGAAAAAATCTCATTGAAACTACCTTTGATCAGCATCCGCTCCCCTTCTGCCCCAATTGAGTAAACTAAACAAACCAATAAATAAACTCGGGAGGATTACTAAACAGGCAATAAATAATCATTGCATTGAATACCAAGTATTATCGGCAGGTATTTTTTAAATGTAATTTAATATGCTCTGTTTTAAACATCGAGTACCTTGAATATTAACAAATGAGTGGAATTTCAGTAATATAAAACTTTATTTCAACCTGATGCCAAATTAATGTGCATTTATGGATCATTCTCCGACGCTACAAATTTTATGACATACTTTTCCTTTAATCATTAACATTCATATTCACAATATTAGTACACACTCGTGGAATTGTTTTCAAGTCGGATTCATCTTTGTCTACAACTTTGTTGTTTATTTTGAAATAATTCTTCAAATCAATCTAGAATTCCATCAAATCAAAGTTCACCCGCCGTT
>JAAZTK010000880.1:0-16739 GCA_036507255.1 Megalothorax incertus
GACGTCACTTTCCTGTTCCCAGTGAATTCCTTTTCATGTCGGATTCGAGTGACCTTAACTGCAAACATATTGAAAACTTTTATGGGAATTTTGCAGAGGCTATTTTTCCATTGTCTGACCCAACCCCGTGGAAGATGGATGGGGCTGAATTCATCCTAATGTGCAGGCGGGCGATGGTCAAGGCCTAACAGATGTGAAAGTGTGAAAGAGAAGTCTTAAATTCATAAGAATGTGAACAGCCCTTTTTTCGGAAATAGATTTTTCCTATAATACCCGGGATTCGGATAATCCCCTTTTTTTATTCTAAAAAATCCCTTCAAAACTTTGCCCTAGAGTATGCATACCTAATACTTGTATTAATATGTATATATATAATATATATATTGTACTAGGTATGTGTCTGTACTCTGTAGTACAATTAAAGTAAGAGCTGGAGCCTTGCCATAAGATTTGATTAAGTGGGCGTCACGCTGAGCTAATTAATTAATTAACCTTTATGTCAGAAACATGTTCCCATTGTTAATTTTCGTACCAACTCTTCTATAATTCATGATCTATATAACCTACTCAATTTTTACAAGATTACTCGTACTTCACGATTAATAATAAGAGATATTAATAGGGTATACCTAGATATTGTAGAAGGTTAGTAAAAATATTGGACTTCCAAATATTGAGCTTCCTATCAGATATCTAGGTCCTATATTATATACTAATATTATCTTGATACAAGACAGGTAGTAGAATATGTAATATCAATAGTCTGCTATATCAATAGTATAAGTATAATTATATAATACCTTTAATTTTAATTATAAATTCGCTGCTTAAAACAATAGTAGGGAATATTACTTTGTAAATAAATGAAATTCAATCTTATATGCTTGATCTTTATAATAGAATAGAAATCAGAAATAATAACCTTATACTACAACATAATAATTGTTCTGCACAAAATTATTGTAGTAATAGATATTTTATATTCTGCTTGGGGAAATCTGATAAAACTTTTTCACAGGCTACCTATTCAATCATTTCAATGTAATAGTATACATAGATACATCATCATATAAGTAGTAGGTATCTGCAACTACTTCTATTGTAAATCATCTTAATTTAATTATATATGTATTGAAGTTTTTTCTAAGAAAAATGTGATCCAGTTATTTTGGAAATTCCTTGTTTTTCTTGGCTTTTTATGTAATATCGTATTATTCAAACTTTGTATATAATAATATAAATAATATCGCAAATACAATAAAACTCTACTGGAAATGCTCATTAATAATTACAAAGTACATTCCATTTTTTCTCAGGTTTTAATACCTACATATTGTTTTTAATTACACGGAATCTCTCCATAATATAAATTAATCATTAATAAGAATATCCGGGGTTATTCCAGCAATAATTTCCAAGAAATGGTTATTTAATTTTATTTATTTAGCATAGAGCTTTACCAAAAAAGATGATGTTCAACCAATTTATTGCACTAATCAGGCTCAAATAAGGAATCTGCAGTCCAGTATTCTAAGATTCTTCGAAAAGTTTGTACTTAATTTAGCTTTAGGCAATTCCAAATTGAACCAAAGATCGCTTAAGTAGTACAATGTAGGCCGATATGATACATGTTAGGCAATCAACTATATATTCATGTTTGCCTCAAGTCTAAATTTAAAAGAAGATTGCACATTAACTCATCCTCATTAAGACGTGCCTGGTTATTCAGCGTAATTATCAAATAAATCCAATTAAATTCCAACTGGGGGAACGTGATCAGAATGGCTCCTCTTCCCACTCACTAATCTTCAATTATTTCATTTGAATAATTAACACATTGCATTGGTTCAATCTACACTTAAATTCAGGATCAGTGGAAATTCTTTAATGCATGCAAAAACCTCATCAATTTTGTCGAGTGCATTGTATGAATAAACTTGGATATTTTCGGTCGTTTAACCTTTTTAGAAATGACGTGTATTGTATGACTATATAAGTGCATACGGATATATGCTGTAATATGCGAGTATAGGATTACATACATACTTGTACTACCTACTACATATTTGATAAATCATTGTTTAATTGGATTATTTTTTCAAGGAGAATATGAATGGCTTACCAAGCATTCGAATGACGGCCCTCCGACTCTGAATATGAGCCCTCTCAGCTTGACACCGCTTACTGTTGTAACTGGTCGTTCCTCCGTGGGTTCCCTGACTTGTCTCTGGTCCATTCGCTGCTCCATTGTACTGGGGCATATGCTGTGCTCCGCAGCATCTGATAATTGGTGCTTAATTGCCATTTGTTTTACTCTTACTCTTGTCAATAAATACCTTCTAAGGGATCCATTCCTGGAGGATCTGTGGAGGACAAGTGCAATTCGCACGTATAAGATTAAGATGAGCGTCATTGGAACTATGAAAAAGATCATAGTGGAGAGCAACATCATAAGATGAGACTGGTAATTCGGGATGTCAAATGGAACTCCACACCAACTGCAAGAGAAAAATAGGCACCACCCAGGATTAATAGACGCCTTTTAAGGTTAAAGGAAGGTGGAGAGTCTTGGTCAGAGTTTGCACGTACCTGGACTCTTCAATTGTTTGGTTATTCGCATCTAGCACGTAATTCACCTGAAGATAAAAATAAAACATTGTAAGAATTCAAATGCGATTGATTTCAATTTCAATTTTAACTTTATTGTCTAAAGAATTCATGATACTTCATTTTAAAGTTTTTAAAGATTTTAAGAGTAAATCAAATAGCTGAAAGAACTTAATTGGAAGAATCCACTATAAGTAATATACTATATTAATTGGAATGGTAGCAGGTATTATTAAAAGTACGCCGTAGACTGGATATGTAGATACATATATACTGATATTATAATACTAATACAATACTATACTAGTATCATACATACAGTAGTATTACCTAATATGTTAGATATATCTATTAAAAGAAACCCATAAGCAAATTGTCCATATGAATAAAGGAAGAGGCTCGAGTTTTATGATGGAAATAATACCCGAAAAAGTTTAAGCCTTTTGGACCTTGAGGAAGGGAATGAGTGAAAGAATAGTGTTTGAGAAAGGTCGTAAAAGTAATAGTATTAGTTAAATCTACGTAGCTTGGCTGTAACCGCAAATTTCAAGCAGGTGCACTTAATGGGTTCATAAACGCTGTAAAAAGTCACATTTTTACCCTCTAGAAAGCTCTACTACTCCCGAATGTTCAAATTAAGTGGTCTAATTTGTGAATTACCTAATAGTTTCTTTTTCTAAAAGTTTCACTGCCAGCCCAAGCTTTGGCTAAATTACAATGTATGCAAAATCGTTAAGATATCCGTATATGTAATATATTATCTAATATATGCGCAAAAAAGTGTTTGAAAAGTTTAATGGCCTCTTTGCAATAAAAATAGCATTAATCTATCGTAATACAGAAATACTAAATGTATATTCAAGGTTCAACAAGAGATGTGCATTTCAGAACTATTTATGTAGATTTAATACGATATGCAGCCTATGAATAGGGCCTCATAAAGCTATGAAGCTTTCTTCAAAATCAGGGACTTCGTAAACTTTCTCTGGGAAATCCTTGTAAATTTTAGGAACTGCCAAGCGAATTATTACCCGAAAACCCATAACATGAACTCTAAGGGAAGAAGAGAAGGTTATCAAGCTAGTACACTTTGTAGTCAATTTCTTGTTACCTACTAGGTATACATATGTACAATACCAAGATAATCGGGATTCTGAATTTGAGAAGAATCAGTCTCGAGTTAGGGGGATTGCATGCCAAAAGTTACTTGTTATAAAATCCGAGGAAAGAAGGTAGCTAGAAAGAATATAATTTATTTGAATAGAGCTAACACCCTCCTCCACATATACACCCATTGATATATAGGCCAGAACTTTACTTTCACAATGCAACGCGCAAAAACCCAATTTAATTCTTGAAGTATCCGTAAAGAGTTTGGCTAGTCTAAGTTTTAATGGGAGTAATAAAAGTGTGTTTGCTTTAAGACTTTAAGAGGTATCGAGCACGAAGTTCAATCGAATTGGAAGGAATAATTGAGAGTTTAAAACGGAATTTCCCATCCAATAAAACATCCTCATTATTCGATAAAAAGAATATAATACATATAAGCATCCAATATCCTTTTTGTTTGTCTTTGAATATTTAGGAGTTCAGGGGTGACGATTAATCTTCAATTGAACCGTCGTGGAGTGATTTGAGATTAGCTTGGGATTATTGCCCAGAGAAGAAGAGAATTTGATTTGCATTTGACCGCTCATCATCCACTTGGTTGGGTGATGAAATTAAAACGGACCATAGAATGCACGATACGAGTGAGGAAACATGAAGGAGAGGCAATTATATGATATCCCATTTTAAAATTTAAATCCTAGTCTCAAAGTCCCACGCAAACTGCCAGGGTGAAATGGACTACATATTGTATGATCCCCTAAAATCCTTTGCCAAATCTTTCAAGGATAAATCCCGTTTTTTAATTTTGCGAGACATTGTGGAGCTTTTTATGACAGCCAATGTTTTATAACTAAACTCAATCTTGTGTGAATAAAATCATGTTTATTAGGAGCAAATTTGTAAATATACTTATTTATTATTAGCTAATACGCAATATACGAATTCTGAATACCTTGTTTTAGAATCTAGATCCTTTGACGTTAATATAATTTGCTTTGTATATTTCCATTACCTATATATGTACTTATGAATGTAATTTGATTTTGTTATTTAACTCAAATCCGATTCCCTTGTCAGAATATTTGAAATTAAAAACTAATTCAAAGCATGGAATTTCTAATTAGCAGATCTTATTAAAGTTTGTCCATGTCTGCTTTTAATTTGTTTATTCATTTTAGGACTTACATAGGTATACATAAAGTGATTGTAGTATAAATTCTATATTCCCTAAAAGGAATGAGGCAAAATTCAATAATAAGAATTGCACAAAACTAATTGCTAAGGTTCATTGGACAATTTTTTCCCGTAACTCCTTTGACCCCTGACCTCCCACCAACAAACTTGGCCTGCGCCTTGACCCAATACACCTACGTACCGGTCGAATTCGGTTGAACTTAAAAACTCGAGTTATCGCTTCGGACGGGCTGCCGGACGGACCAAATAATCAGAGCCACTCTATCTTTTGTCAATGAGCTTAAAAATATCTGTATTTTAAAGCTCTTGCGATTTTATCCATACACTTGTAGGGTGAATAAAAGTTAGAAGTTTGTGTGATTTTTATCATTGGTGTTTCCCGATTAGCCCAAAACCTATCCTTATCCCGTATCCTTTTTTTATCCTTGCAGAGAGCTTTAAATGCCTAATATGGGGGGAAATATCCTATATACGAGTACCTACAGTACTACTACTTACTCGTAGACTCGCAATAATAGATATTATTATATATCCTGAGGAATCTCAAGACCCATGCACCAGATCAGAATTAGGATTAGGTATACATTAGATTAATATCATTTGCAAATATTTACATGTTTGGAAATCGAGGCTTATTCCAGGAATATTTCAGAAATTGTGAATTAACTTTTTAGATTGAGATTATTAACTGGATATTTCATGTTTGAGGAACTGAATTTACAGAATAATTTTTCTATATCAGTCCAGACATGGACAATTTTCAGCTTCACATGAATAAAATCAGCTATATGAATATTGATCAGATTTCCGGGCCAAATTTTGTATTTGTGTTTAAGAACTAAGCAGACGTCATTGGTCTACTCTAGACATACTTATGTATGTATATCCTTAGGTTATCCAGAATCCAGATATAGCTCCGGGTTATCATTTATTATTGCTCACAGAGGGTGGAAATGCAGAGAAAGCAATGCAATGGAATGGGCGTTATTGCAATGAGGGATGCTACTAGACTACTCGCACTATCCAAGTATACAAGTAAAAAGTTTTCAGACTTTACGGAATAAATTCGGAATTATGCTCAATGAGATGTCCTACGACTAATGCACTGCACAAATACAATACCCTACTCTGAGAGAGTAGGTTTTGTATGATTTTTCCCGGAACTTAAGTTGAACATGCCTCCAAAGGCTTGAACTCGGTAAAAAAGTAAGTTTCTAGTTTTTTTATATCCCAGAAAGAACGTGACTTATTAGATTTTGAAAAAATTGGAATCCCCTCTCTCATTTAAATTTTGTGCAAAACATCTAGAGTGCCTATGTTCTATTAGTATGATAGTAAGTATTCAATCTTATAGGTATGTGCATAAAATATCACAAATTCTAAAAATAAAATTTTGGAGATTTGATGTACATGGTCATTAAAATTGGAGTTCCAGTGAAAATGAAAGGGGTTTGATTAAAATATTAGAGGTGGTAGTATGCAATCTATAGAATGGGGATTTTTTTTAATGTGGTGTTTTGCAATCTTCTTTTTCATTTTGCTGGTTCCTCAAGATCTTCATATAATGGTTCATTCATTCATGAAAAGCTGAAAAAGTTTTGCAAACTCAGTGATTTGTATCCCAAGATAAAAATAGTCATAAAATGGACCAGTTTCTCAACCCCTGTACATAAAATTAAGTGGCGAGCTCAACCGAGCTAGCTTAATTCTGAGAAATGAAGAGCTTCGGGGATTGGAAAGACTATTTGTAAATTTTAATTTTCTTCCAACTTGATACATGAAGCACTTGGAATGTAATAAAAAACAAGGAGTTGAGTTTGCATCTATCCATTTATTTCCTGTCATCACGGCCCTCGTCATAAAACCTCAAAGTATCTCTCCATTTGCATACCCCTTTAAACCGGCTTCTTCTCTCTAGTCAGTAAAATCAGATTGTTCGCCCACAACTTTGTGGCCTATCGCTCACTTTCAGCCATTCTCCTCCTCCTCCTCCATGGACCAAAACAGGGTCATACGCAAATTTAGTGAGGGGAGTTATCATGAAATACAAGCAATATTTGTTTTTGACTTGGACGAAATCAATCCATAGCATACCAAAATGATCCCCCCTAATAATATAGTATTAGTCTAACTTTAAAGGTAAACTGTAAACTTGGGAATGACTAGCCCATATTAAATTTCAAATATCTGTATTACATATTTACAAAATACGTAAAATATCGCGACCCCAGACAATTATATAAACCAGTCGTGCTCGCTAATCCCCCTACACAAAATGGCTCAAATTTTGACTTTTGTTTAAAAACAAATGCTCAAAATCAATAAGGATCGACGCGGGAGGTATAGGGAAATCCTGTGATATTTGGAATTTTGGACGCTATTGTATTTGGTAGGTATGTAGTACCTACAACAGATACTATCAGTATACTACTTCTACTCTTTGTATGGGATTGAAAATAAGTGTTTTTTTAAATGCTGCAAATAAGGGCAGATTTCTGAGAAAGATTCAGACTTACCTTTGTGAAAAATCCCCAGGGGAGAGCGGACGCTATTGAGATGGTCCAAATTAGGCAAATGACTCTGGTCGCTCGGCTGAATTTGCTTTTGGTTTGAGTCCTCATGGGCTGTTTTAATATAATATTATAAGGAAAAATTCTCATACATTTTATTCCAAAATCAAATTAGCATGTGCATACATGACATATGGCTATGTAACGTTCGGTGGTAAAGGCGACAATCGTCAGTATGGATGCATAGGTTGTTGATTCTAAATTGTCGAGATACATGATATTTAAATACATACGAGTATACTCGTATTGTATATCATATTTTTGTAGTATTAAAGGTACATAATTAATCATATTAAAATGGTAGGACATACGATATAGGTATTGTACTAATACACAATAATACACATTATACTACATACCCGTGAGAATTCCCCGGAGATCACAAAATATTTCTCCGAATGGCCAGGGGTATTGTCGCCACATTACATATAGCTCCAGTGGCATGGCTGAAATACAGATAAGAGAAAGAGTTTATTGGTCAATTGATAAAAGATGTTTGTAGAGGATAATTGGACTGGAAGAAATCAAAAGTCTTGACATTCATTCAATAATAGTAGTATTAGTACTGCACTACGTAGTAGTAGTAGCTCATACAACGAACATCCTTGTGATTTTGTGATTGAGTTGATTTCCTTTAATTTAATTTACTCTTTAATTCGACCTCAAGGCCAAGTTAAATTAAAACTTGTATATTATAGTCCTTTCTTTGATTTCGTAAGATGCTCAAAACAAATCCGCTTCAAAGCGATAAACGCATGCACTGATTCAATTTGATTGACTTGTATTCTATGTATTGTATTATATAAATTATAAATTGATAAAAATTAAAATTTTTATAAAAGAAATATCCTAGTAAAAAAGGATAGGAGAATAAGATGTTTGGCTTTTAAAATAAGGATTTTAAAATATTGATAATTCCATAATGTAATATGGCGCTTACGCCCTTTAATATATCCGTACAATAAATAATTTATCGGTACTTGGTATTTACCTATATGCCATTATTATTAATATTTACAATATTATCAAAGTATAATATACTTACCTACTAACTCATCCTCAGATATTGATTTATACAGTATAGATATCCTCGCCCTTGTCATGAATTATATATTAATCCCTAAGGACTTTTTCAGTCTTGTGCCTGGATAATCAAATTCCGTCCTGTTTTTTGAATCTACTAGATATGCTTGTTACATAAATATAGTATCTGATCAGTGATCAAGAATGTTCGCACAATGTGAATCTTAAAAGTATACGAAGAGAAAGAGTATGTATATTTTGGGAAAGTTTTCCATCTCAATCGAATTATCCTCTTTGAACGTACTCAATGATTAAGTTTAAATTGCATAAATAAGGGATTTGGAACTTGATATAAACTGCCAATTTACACCCTTCAGCAATTAATACTAGTATTAAAGGAATTTATAGGTAATTAAATTAAAAACAGCATATTTCTCTCCGAAATCCAACAGTACAAAGGTCAAGTATAAAAGTTGATTGATCAAAAGAATGAGATTTAATTCGATTACTCGCTTTGCCCCGTTTAAAATGATTATCACAAAAGTTCCTCATCCTCAGTTCTCATCGTCAGTTCAAACACACTCCATATAATCACTTTAAAAAGAATGAACTTGAAAGATTTCGAGATTGAAAGGGGAGCGATTAAAAGCAAAAGGTTTGTTGTTGAAGGGCAAAGTAGGCAGAAGAATGGAGGGAAAAAAGTGTCCAAATCGGGAGAACTTTTTTAATCCAAGTGCTTTTGAAGAGTTCTTTGAGCCTTTGATCCAGCTAGCTATCTAGCTAGCTACTTATCTCATTAAATCAGAGATTGCCTTTCAAGTCATTTTAAGCCTCTTTTTTTCTTAATCAATTTCATTGAAATAGAAGGAATTCCGACAAAAGAAACGGGGTGACAAAATAGCAAATAAAGCCTTTGAAACTCACCCCATATTCACTGAGGATGAATAATAGAGTATAATAGATATTTTTTGGCAACCAATATGAAATATCCAAAAGGATTATTTATTAGACAAACCCAGAATCAGATCTATTGGTATCAAATGCCAGGAAATACATCTTTTTTCTCTATCCAATTTATCATATCCTTTTATAATTTTTAGGTACCTACCTATATATGGTTCTATTACAATCTGTTATTACAGAGTATTTTTCAGGCAAAATACTACAAGTTAAACGAACAATACCCGTATACAGTATCCTCATAATTTATATTTCAAGGAGAATCATAAATAATAATTAAAATGATTGAGTTTGCAGTTCTCCCGAGCTAATGAATACGGATAAAATTAATCAGAGAGTAGAAATCGCTGCCCTTTGAATATATTCTTCATGAATAATAATTGAATGTTGAGCAGAATACGGAATTCTCAATTTGTTTATTTTTGGGAGACTGTTCGAAGAATTGAAGGGCACCTCGATCCTCCTCCTTCCTATTTCCTTCCAAGCTTCCTCCTCGAGGGGGAGATGAATGGGGTCTGCTTATTCCCCGTTTGACTCCTTTTGCGATCTTTTATTCGGGGAACATGGAGTGGAAGCGAGGTTGGACTCGGTCCAGAAAGGCAATGGAATTAAGGGGAAACCGGGGACATTGCAGCCATTTACTCAAGGGCTAAGAATGGGCGAGGAGGATTGGGGCAAATGGGATTGAAAACGAGGAGAGTATTATTAAGAGAAAGTGGGAGTGAGAGAGAAAAAAGACAATTTATCGTATTACTGTATAAGGATGCATTATAATATTATATAATATTAATCCTAAGTATGTACTAGTAAGTATGTATTGCATCGTAGTACTGCTATGTATGTAGCCAGCGTCAGCGGTAAGCACTAGACACACGTGTGTTCAACAGCACTTGATCCAAAGTAAATAAATTTAATAATTAAAAATAAGATATAATTTCTATTGTAATTAAAATACAGGAATATTAATGGAAGAACTGTAATTAACTAGAGGAAAAAATCTACATCTTATACTTAGGATTAATACACATTTTCTATACAGATAAGGCACACTTTTGTCTGACCTAAGTTTTTCCCAGGCTAAAAAAGAACGCGTTTTATGCTAATGATTAATCTTTTGTGCAGATATGCGTAGGTGTTTGAGTTTTGTCCATAATTCAAGCACATCATTCCTAAACTTCTACTATGTATGTACAATATCTGTATATACAAGTATATCCCTAGAAAATAGCACATTCTGAAGATACCCTGTAAAATGGAATTTCCAGGATCTCGAGCTGTCTGCCACTCTTGAATTTATGCAAAAACGCTCTCATGTGCATGACCAAGTTGGGTTCTTATCATTCGGGGAGGAGAATAGCCGCAACGTTACTTAATTATTAACTGGAAAACCGAGGATGAGGAGGGGGGAATGTGAATAGAATATGTAGAATGCAATTTGAGGTTATTAAGAAATGTGATTAGAGAAGCGTGATAAAACCTTTTTAAATTTCCTGAGCACTTGTACTGATTCCTCGCTCTTTTCCAGCCTTTCAAAGATTCCAGCACGTTCCTCGACAAAAACCGAGAGAGAATAGTCGAAGAAAAAAAATCTCATCGCTTTCGCTCCTCTGCTCTTGATGGTAAAAGGAATGTGCATTGCATGACAAATTCTCCCTTGAGCTGCAATCCCGGCTATTTTAGCAAAACAATATTCGCCCTTGAATGAATTGAGTTTGTTCTGCAACTGCATCCCTCAGAAATAAAATGAAAGCTCAAGATCGCGAGAGTCCCTTGAAGTACATCCCCGAAACAATGGAAAGACGTGAGAGTTAATTAAGGAAGGCGCCCGCATTTTAATAATTTAAGAATGGAGTCTGGTATATTAAAAAAACCTCATTTTTTGGTGATGCTTGAAAATGCAGACACGTAATGGGAGATGCAGGTAAAATAATTACAATTTTGGAGAAATTGACTAATATTTTCCCCCAAACCGCTATGCGACAAATACTGATAGACTTGATCAGGATTATGGAATTGTAGTACAATAGATCAGGAGAAATAGATAAAAATCTAATAAGGGGAAAAATCCTCTATCAAAAGAGTGGTTTTTCTCAATTTGGTTACGAATGTAAAGACCAAGTTGAAGAGCTTTCTATCTTTAGTTTAGATTGCTTGGCAAAAATATTTTTACTGGAAGAAATCCACATATAATCATCGAATGTGTTTGATATTCAAAATCAATTTCCCAACTGTACAGATATTCACATCCTCTCCAACCTTTGTTGTTGGAAAATACAATCGTCCATGTGCTCCGAAGAGTGCCTTGAATTCCATTTCCTGAACCCAATTTCAATATTTCATTCCCCTCCTTCTATACATTTATGTAATAGGTAGTACACAGATATGTATTACGAATATATTGCATCAGAATGTTTCGAATGCTATGTTTCTCTTTAGAACACATGTATAATGAAATGGACATAGAATTTGACAATTGAATTCACAACCAATAATCGATGAACTAATCCTGTTTCGAATTTGGATAAAATAATTGAATCTTTGAAACCACTCAAATTCCAGAATACTACAGATTTTTTCTAAATCACACCTTGATATAAAAAATTCCATCCTACTTACTTTTGTTAATAAATGCAGGATTTAAATCTAATCATTGCATTGATTGGAGTAAATTTTATTGTATCCAATTTCTGACCCAGTTTTAAAACGCTATAAATTACAAATCCTCAAAATTTTAAACAGTTCCGTATTGACTCAAGTTAATTAAAAAGTTCTTAGGATTAATACATAAGAAACCAAATTGCTTATGGATCTAAGGGTTTTCCTTTAAATTAACTTTTTAGATCTTGGGGGTTCTTTGTTTTGAGTTAATCTTGTCCCAATTTCCTTTAGCTTTTATTATTTAACTCTGTAGGATGTCTTAGATGTGTCTTAGAATGTCAAAGCTGTCCCTTTATGAAAATCCTAAGGGTTTTCACTATCCCTTTTGAGTTCTCTCTAGATGTCAAATTGGATATTTCCTTTCATCTTCAAATATGCTTCTCAGCTCAGAGTATCAATTATTTGTCTAGATTCTCTACTAGAAATATTAAATAATTCACTGACTCTTGCTTTCGGTTTAATTTCTACTAATCAGAATGTTCAAAGGCGGGCGAATGGGCAATGAGCCCCAAATTCTCAATAAATTATGACGAAAAAGGGTATTGAGTTCTGTAGTTGACAAGCTTTACTCCTCCTCCTCCTTCGCTTGAAACAGTTGTCCTCAGACTTTTATTAGAATTTATGCAACTATCTTTGGAAAACCCTAAATTTGCACAAATCCTAGAAAAAGGGCATTTTCTGTAGTTGACAAGCTTTACTCCTCCTCCTCCTTCGCTTGAAACAGTTGTCCTCAGACTTTTATTAGAATTTATGCAACTATCTTTGGAAAACCCTAAATTTGCACAAATCCTATTCTTTGCTGACAATCCCTTTCAAACAACTGAATTTCCTTGTTTTTCTCATTGTTTTATCCCATCCAATCTTACAGTTGTCTTACAGTTGTCTTTCCCCAAAGAAGTGAGAGAGAAAGAGTATATATACTCGTATGTACTATTATAACTGAAAATCTTGAGATTTGAAGATTATTTGAATAGCTTAAGGGCCAAAGAACTTCAACAAGTACAATACCTAGCCTACTTGTGCGAGTATTTGCAAATAGATAACTTAAAGCATATATGCGGGTGGAGAGATTCCCAGGGTTCAGTCTAAGACCGATGGCAATAAATATTTAATTTTTTCAAAATAACTTTTAGAGTTTTTCAGCCCTTATATATAGTATATGTATATATAGTATTAACGAGTATTAGACTCACAATCGACTATTATCGGCATACATCTTTAATGACTTGCCCATGTTCCAAATTAAGCTCCACATTTAGCCACATAATTATTTAAGATCTATTCCGTTGGGTAGGGGGTGAGGGTATTTTGTATTTAACTTTTTATGTGAATGTAGCGGGAGAAAGGATGAAATTATCATTAGGACGAATTAACTACCATCATTATTTTTAACTCTTTTAGATAATTGGCCATTCGATTCGGTGATTAATAAAGCGGTATATGCGATTGTTGGGGTAGATGGGAGATATTATATGATTCGGAGAATCTGGGATTGAGGGGAATGGCGAAAGAAAATTGATTTCATGCTAAATTGAATTCGCCTATTTTGTCTTTCCTATCCCCAAAAATAAGTCACATGAAAGTGATGTCATTTCCCGACTCTATTCCCGCTTTCATATTCGACCATATAGACCAGAGAGAAATATCAAATAAAACAATAAGCTAACTGCAGGTCTAGATTTGTGATGGAATCAAGATTCCGTTTCTCGCACTACATATAATACGAGTATTGAACAATACATAGCCCTGAATACAAAACAATCGAAATAGACAATCAAAAGTAAATGGATTTATTTATTTTTTGCTTTGATCCGGAGGGGTAGCTCTTTAGAATCGGGAGTCGAGAGTTTATCCCGAGTTATTTGAACTCATTCTACTGAAAGGATTGATATCTAGAAGGTCTCTGAATCCGGATGGGGGCATTAAAAGAGAAAGACATTTATATGAAATATAATCATTCCCTTTTGTGGATTGTAAATGTACTACAATATCATCCATTGCCAATGGAACTTTTGAGGTGTAAATGTCATCCTAATTTCCTAAATACAATATTAGAGAGAGATATTGCAAGCATTTGGGGAACAAAGATTGGCATCTTTGAGAGGAATGCCAGATTGATCTCTGAGAAATCAGGGAAACATCTAAAAATAAAAACAGACAGCGAGCAAATTAGGAAAGCTGATATTGCTGTTCTACATTTCTTGCAATCTAGTTGACATGAGTAAAATCTGATAAAAATCAGCCGGCCCGAATGACCTCTTTAAATGGAATACTACCTAGCATGTGCAGTTGGTGTATGTAAATTAATATTGAATAAAACTATGATGGAAATCAAATGAGGATCCGAGTTGGATTACTAATAATAAATAATGGGTTCCGCAAAGTGATATCTACATTCTACAGCTAGGTAAGTACAGATAGCTTACGATATAGGTACTTATACGATAATATATGTAAGACTCTTCCAAAGTAAACAAATTACAATCGACGAGTGTCGCAAGTTGATTAATCAAAAGTGGAGTAATGCTATAATAAAATGTAAATGCTACAGATAAACTAGTATGTGAATCAGAGAGAGTAAGGTAAAATAATAATGAATCAAGTAGAATTAGATAAATTAAAAGAAGAACTTTTATTAATCTGATACTATAATATTGTATTTTGCATTGGGCCGTATGTATTACAAAAAAAAAACAAATTTAGGGTTAAAGACGGTTCATTTCATATTTGAAAGAACATAGGTAATAAATAATAATGTTAAGCAGGAGGGCATTTTAAGTTTAAATTGGTAGGAATTTTCAGTAACAACAGAATTCTAACATGTGTTTTTTACCCCGGCATGTGTTTTTACTTTCACTCTCCAGAATTCGGATAACCTCTCTAAAATAGAGCTCACTGATACGAACTTTAAAAGTAATTTTTCCATTATAAATCATGCAAAGTTCATTTCACTCTTGATCATTTTACTAAAGAGTTATTATATAATATATACAATACATATATGTATAAAAGAAACTACTAAAACGCAATGACGTTTTGGATTAGCTAGACGATTATAAGCCATATAGGCCCATAAGGTAGTTAAAAGAATTATTTGCATGTGCCCATAGTACGTGCATATAGAACCATGATTAAGGAATCTAAAAAAGCTAGTGACAAAGACTGATTGTTCCAAATCTTATATGCATACAGTTAATTGACTTAACTCGTTCTGAGTTTTTTTGCTCGAAATAACTTCTGTGCCTCCTCCCGAAATAAACCTTTTTGATTGAGCATATACACATATATTCCTATTCTCTTAATATTCCTAAAAAAACTCTTGATATATGGATGCATACACATACTACGGATATACAATATATGAGTAGGTATAAATGCATTGTACTAGTAGGCAATATATTTCTTAAAATGTCAAAGCTTATGTAATTTGTGAAATTTGCTCCTCCAAAATGGGGTGGGGTAAGAATGTGGACATTGTTCAATTAATGGATGAAAAACAAATGCAATTAACAACAATTCCATTAAAATTAATTTCCGTTGGCCGTGTACCTAATAGTAATATATATTCAAAATTATTACTTATCCATTTATCCGAACTTGAAAAGAAAGTTTGTTTTGTCATAAATATTATTTTGTTGACATGAATCCTCTTTACCTAAAGTCTTACTACTTAAAATAATACATTGTAAAAAAAAGTGTAAAAATATATAAATTTTTCATTAGGGAGTGTAATTCTTTCTCGTTTCTGTATTTGTGGAATTATAATTGGTTTGCTTTGGATCAAATTATCAAATGCACTGTGTAGCCCAATTCATAGGTGATGGTAGGGGTAAAGGCAGTAGATAAATCTGCCACTTAATGCTTTATTTTGCTCCAAAAATAACTTTGTGATGCAACTCACATTCAGACAAGGGATTTGTGCTCTACTCTGCCAATTAAGCCTATAAATAATCCTTTTCACTTCATATGTAATACATGTATACAAGTTTACATGTGTTTTTTTTGAATATTTTCAAGAAATATTTACTGGCAACTTTTTTTTAAATGCTTCTTTTTACTGTATGTAAACTAATCCCAAGTAAATTAATTTATATAGGTATTGTATTAAATCCGGTTTATGAGAAATCAATTATGAAATGAGTATACCCTGTTTAGGAAATATGAGAGCAGGATAAAGTAAAATTTTATAGTTTATTTATCATAAAATGGATATTTCCAAGAATTCTAGAATGAATGCTGTCTACGAGTAGCATACATGTATCTATGTATTATCTTTTGTCTGGATATTGTATAAATACTTAATTATAGAATGACTGTATTTTGGTATTGGGATTTCCTGTAATTTCAATAGAATTATCCAATTTGTTTAGCTAATAAGAGCTTATAGCCTTAAACACCCTGCCTGGAATGGGCCATTTAAAACGGAATAGGTTCCCAGCCAATTGCGCCCATTCTGATTGCTCTCGAGGCTTTGATGCGAATATGTGTTTGGCGCCTGACTCGATATTGTAGTGGTATGTGTAATTTGTTGGACAAACTAAACTCGTTTAATTTGAGGAGAGCGATCGCACTTGAAAAGATTGAAAATGTTATAAGCTACACAGTATGAGTACAAGC
>JAAZTK010000881.1:0-16737 GCA_036507255.1 Megalothorax incertus
AGAAAAACACAACTTCAAATTCAGACAACCCTCCCTTCAAAAGCCTTAGTGCGCACAATGTTAAGGAAACTTAACTGGGTAGTAATTATAGTATAGTCATAGAAAATACGAATATGTAATATGAGTAATATGTACAATATTATATAAGGTATTATGTAAATTTTGCCATTTTAAAATTTTAGAGTAGGAACAAATTTTTACCTAAATAATTACTCGAGTACCCGAATGAATTATAAATTAAGAATATATTAACGCGATTGCATATATCCTTATATGAATTATTACCATGTACGATAGATAAAATAAACCTGTGAGAAAGGCTTATAACTTATATGTAAGTAATTGCTGATTCGTGTTTGTTAGTGATAATTATATACATGATCTAAAAGATATACTTATTTACATAAATAAGTATATCTATTAGATCTCTATTTTGATTCTGAGCACAAATAAAAAACTTGTACAAGTGTTGACTTTCCTATTTTATCGTATATTTATTAAATATTTTTCTCATTACTTTAATGACATATTCGAATATCAGAACTAATACTTTACTTTTCATTATTAAATAAGTTTTAGGGAAAAAATCTCTGGAATCTTTCTGCAAATCCTACAATCCTATAAAGAACTTTCTCCATCTAGTCTTAATTATAGTATCTCAGGATCCAAATCCTCTGAAGAGAGGATTTGAAGAGCTTGGAAGACTCTACTCGAAGGTAAAATCCCTGACTCATGGGTGAAAAGGATCTCAAGGAGATGGCCATCGAAGGAAATGGAATTAATATGTGAAGGAATTGGAGTAAATTGAGTGCAAAGAGGTTGGAGGAGGGAGATCGTACGAATGACTGAGCCGGATTAAATCCTCACATATGGAAAAATTTATCTCGGATGGACGAGTTTTTTGTCTTTCTTTCTATTCTTTTTCGGATGTTCTGAGAATGAATTTGATCGGCTTTCTCGGATCCGTTTTTTACAGATGACAATTTCCCATTGTTTGATTCTCATTGTATTACATTACATAAAAATCTTTGTCAGGATTTTAATGGCAGCTTTTCCTATGATAGGCTTCGGAATTATCTCACAAAATCGCTAATACGAAATTAGACAAAAGAAAGAAAAGTTTGATGAAATGGAGAAAGTTTTTGATAGATTCCAGGTATTTACAGACGTACGTGATTTTTTGATGAACAAATTCATCTAAAAATAGTTTGAGATCAAAACCTAAAGTAAATTGATCGGATTAATGTTGTTTTTTCTACGGAAGAGAAAGGAGAAATGAGTAATCTTTTTTTGAAACCCATTTGCAACTTTCCTCTTGACATTTGCGTTCTCCGGAAGGAATCTCCCCTTGAAAGAGTAAGTAAATAGAGGAAGTGCCACGAAGGACAAGATCTTCCTTTTAATTCTTTTAAGGATTTCCCTATACTTATATAGGTAATCCTGCTTTTAATGACAAATGGATAGAATGAGTAAATAGCAAGCAAAAAATAGACTTTCAAGTGCAAAATCCAATGCAATTGAAACTTGTAAGTAAAAGTAAACTGTGTTGAGAAAGCAATCAAATTGAATAATTTCAATTTGATAGACTTTGGTAGAACTTGGCCATTTTAAATTTTAATTTGGAGCACTCAAAGTCTTAACCTTAGATCTACAGCTTTTGCTATTTTTGTACTCTTCTATACTACGAATATTCAAGGATAGCCTGTAGGTAATTTTTGCTGATATAATTTACCTTACATTAATTAGAAATTCTCCTGAGAATTTTAAGTAAAGTGGCCTTTGGCCTCTTTCCCGGCCCATTTAATGCAGTTTCACATCCCCTCCAAATCTCAAGGGACTCGAGTTGGAGAGAAGCGAAGGAAATGTGCTTAGGGAGCCTTTTCTCTCCAAATGCAATGAGAGAAAGTCAAGAACCAGGAAAGGTGTCAAAGCAAAGTGGGAACAGACTGATGACTTTAAGCTGAGGGTAATTAATAGCTTGAGCTCAGATTTAATTAATTTCCAGAGATTTCCAGAGATTAGTGCTAAACGACTGCCCCTCAAGGAAGAAAGTGTGAGGGGAAATGTCAGTTTCAAACAAAGCATTGAATTTTGTATAATCTAATGAAACTTATAATATGCGTACATACGATAGTATCACTACCTAATACAATATACCTATGTATAATAGTTACATATACTACTGTAATATTATAGTAGGTACAAAGTTATATTTCATAAACTCAACTATTTTAAGGATATGCTCCTAAACTAGGTACTACTCGTACAATTTAGTTAAAACGGGGAAAGGAAGCTATACCACGATGTGCATTCCATTAACTTTCTCTTTTAGACAAATGGTTTGTAAATTACTTCTGGACGTAAATTGTGAGTGAACCCTTTTTGGGGCACTTAACAAAACTCTGAGAATTGAAGTTGCAATGTTAAAGACTGGAAACCTTTCAACATGCAACTGGTTTACAAATGAATATTGAACTTTTTGCTTTGAAAGTACTCACGATACCTACTATTAGTTGAATGAGGATACTTTCAAACCTTTATGTCAGGTTTGATAATAGAATACAAAGCAAAGAAAGGAAAAAACTTTGGGGAAATTGTATTATTTTTTATTCCCACCTGAAACACCATCCAAAGCTTACCGATCGGTATTGTGAAGTTGCTAAATTGCTCAATGTTTGCCAATTTGTAAAGATTAGGATGAAAATTGAGACAAAATTTTGTTGAATATGTTTAGGGGATTGGCCGGGGAATTGAAATCTTAATTGATATAAAGAAAGATATAAAATTCCCTGTGTATTATTGAATGAAATTTCGATGTCCAATACCTAATAATGAGGCAAATAAGCTCCAACTGTGAATTTCTCTGAGGCAGAGTATTATACAGTCTACAGATATACCCTACTTATTGAGAAGGAGATCTGGAGAATTCTTGGACTGCTTGAGTTTATTTCATTTAATTTGAGAGAAGCCTCATCAAAAGCCTTGATCATGGTCTAACCAAGATGCTCCCAAGATCCCAACTTCAATGCTATGATCGCCTCCCTTGGGAAATCATTAGAAGGAAATTGAACATTAGGGAACCTCTAAAATAATACAAGACTTTGCAAACCTGCTTTCTCCAGCTTATCCTTAGTAGATACCTACTACTCGCGATCTCGTCAATAATAGTATCATAGTATAGTATCTAGTACAGATACAAGTTTGGAGGTCGAAGTCTTGAAATGCGCATTTCCATTAACTGGACATTGAAAGAATTTTATAACGAACGAATATATATTAGTAGTATTACAATGCAACGCAACTAACAAAAGTACATAGATTAGTTAGTTTCAAATTGTGACAAATTGATGTTTAATTTGTATTTATTATCAATTTCCAACAATAACAGCTAAAATATTTCTACAAAGACATTTAAAACTTGCACCTTACAATTTTAAATAAAATTATTATATTTTAGTATAGATTTTGTTTGAAAACCAATATTCACTTTTTGTTTTCACATCTAGATTCATAAGGTACGTTTTATTATAGTATGTCGACTTTCATCTAGGCTCAAAGTCTGAAGATAATAGTGTATGCTAAATTGCTAATAAATAAGTGTTTCATTTATAGACCAGCATATTATTGAGAATGAGTAATACAGATGTAATAATATCGGTATATGCAATTAACTATTCAATATGTATAGATAGCTTATACACTAGGGAGCAATGGTCTACATAATACATATGCGATCATTTAAGATATTTTATTAAGCAGACAATCTGAATTACTGATATATCGTATGTATATCGTTACCTATATATCTTCCAAGGACCAAGAATATATTTAGACCCCAGCCTAAAGATATTCATATTGTTAGCGTAATAAAATCAATTGTCCTAATCTATTGTAGATATTTCTTTAAGAGACAGCTAGATAGTATTGAATACTAAATAGATATTAATATTTTAACTAGGTAGGTTCTACATGCTTATACTGATCAGTGATAATTACTAAACTATCAATAGTAGGTGGGTAGTGGGTATATTACAATACGATATTGGGTACCTAAGCTTTTTTCTACGATTAGTGATTTGCACTTGAGATTTGGATTTATTTGGATAAAGAAAGTTCAAAGTCAAACCCAGAGAAAGTTCATGAATCAATACTACAAGATAAGCTACTAGTATCTATGAATAGATATTGTATTGTACAAAGTTATTGGATGATATTCGATATTCGTATGTAGTAGAATTGTAGAATTGTACATGTATAAGTTGTATTTAATAGTTACAAGTAGAGTAATAATAATAATACTCCATTGACAAATAAAATACGTTAAAAATTTAAGAGTAGATTTCTGCATTTTGAAATTTTGATAAATCCAGGTTTAATATTTTATGAATAATTTTTTTAAATATATACCACTATTGGTAGGTCCCAATTATGATTTTGACTTAGGATTAGGATTATAATAGGTGTTTTATATTGGCGATTTAATCACAGATAAAAATCATCAAGGAATAATTTAAATTGTCGTGAAATATGACTATTTGTAAACCGTAACTGCATGCAATAAATGTATAAATTTAGGCATAATAAAGGTGTATAATTTTAAATATGATATTATACTAGTATTGCAATATTTAAATTTCCAATATTCTGTGCATATGTGATATTTACATGACATGCATATGGTAGTGGTAGTAGTAATAAAAGTTCAATTTTTGGATTGTCATCAACATAATAGGTGAGAGAAAGGTAAATTTTGTGATTGATTGTGAGAATTTTAATTAAATGCAGACATTGAATGCAAAGTCTTTTGATTTGATAATTGTAAAAAACCTTTTCATTATTAACAATATGAATACATTTCATTTAAAAGTATTTTAAATTAAACGCAAGTCTTTCATTTTACCGTATAACCCCTGGGCCCATTGTACAATACTAATATACTACGAGTATACCTAGGTCTTGTCTATTCTATTGTAATTCTTCATCCTACAATATAAATTATAAGTATTTTATTTAATTACAATTATTGTTTAAGCTTTCGCTTAAATTATTATCGAGTATTAAGACTAGTTGTCTTCATTCCAGAGACCGATTCCACTGAAGGACTCCCCGCCACAGTAAGTTCGACATCTTTCTCCTCTTTCACTTCCAATGAGCTATTTTTAATCCCATATTTGAAGTACATTATAAGACCTAAAAGAAATAGGAGAACGGATTATTATTATTAATAATCACAAAACCCCAAACATCAGAAATTACCCAAAATCATCCATATTGTGAATCTGACAAGCGTCAGAATGGAAAGCTTGAGAATTAAATAGAAATTAACCATCACAGCTATAGCCGGGACAAAAGGAAGTCCGGGCGTCATAAACAGAAGAGCTTTGCTGTTGAAATAAAAAACAAGTTTAGAATTAATAATATAAAATTTTAGCTTAATTAATGACACATCAAATACAGCTAGATATCTGTATTTGTTTGGCTTTGACATCTTTAAAGATTATATAATATATTTCCTTTAATTCCTTTCTTCAAATATATTATTTGAATAATGAGTAGTATATGATATATGTGGAGAAAGTACTGTGTAGAAAGTAAAATCCTTAATTTTTGTATAACCCCCCGGCCCCAAAAAAAATACTCGTAATCACATTTTTCATGCCAAACCCCCAAGCTCTCAACTTGATTAATGATTGCGAGATTAGGAGTGGAAATAATTGACATTTGAAATATCTGCATGTGCCTCAAATTTTAAATATAGCTAATTTGCATATTCTTAAATAAGACAAACTCACTTGTTTTGAGGTTTCCTCGAAATCAATAGCAGTACAAAAATTATCCCAGTAAAAAGAACAACGAGGAGAAATATTGAAAAACTAGCTGTAGAGCCGGGCCCGCCAACGGCTCCCGCAAGGAGTAGGTCGAATGAGATGATTAGAAGAAAAAGGATTCCGGAGAGTTTTGTTACATCTCTTCCAGTTTCCTCTGTACAAGGTCCTGGATCTGTCCATGGCAGTAATTTGGGGCAAAGGTATTGCAGCATCCTGCATTTAGAGAAAAAATTGACATATTTTGAGGAATTAAATATTTATTTACAAAAAATAACCTCATTTGTTTCTCCCAACGGCTCATCCGAGGGGAGGAGGCATGTACCGAGCCATAATATCTATTTTCAGATCGATCACCAACCAAGAAAGCATCATCAGCATCAGTTTCTCCAATTGTATCAGTGTCATCAGAATCTAAAACGTGTTAAAATATTTTTAAATGGAGAAAGTCCAGATTTACTTTCACTTCATACCTGGAGAATCCTTCCGCGTCACTTTCCTCACAAGAACAGGGTTATTTTCGATACCACTCCCGCCACCCCATATTCCACCACCCGTCCATGAGTTCTGCCCACTTCCGAGAGATAGAGAGAGCCGTGGCTGAGCTTGCTGTGAATTTAACCCAGAGCCATTTGGGCGAAAGTTATCTCCAAATCCGGTGGAAGTAGGATATAACGTCGACGAGTACTCTTTGGTTGGAGTTCTAACTCCTGGTGAACCTCTTGGAGAACCTCGAGGAGTTCTCATTGACTCTGGGAGAAGATCAACGAGGTTTGTGCTGGAAGAAATCGAAGAATTTAGAGTTAAATACCGAATTCAACAGATTTTTCTATTAATAGAGTCTACCTAGTTGGCTGATATCGAAGTAATAGAACACAAGATGAGACGAGAGTATATGCAAGAAGCGTACCTGTGAAATTAAGGGAAAGTTAGATCATTTGAGTTATTTAAACATATTATATATTCATATATCGTACCTATGCTCATCATTTCCACAAGGATTTCCAGCTTGATTATTAATGATGCTAACGCTGCAAACCCTCCCTAAAAGAGATTAATCTTAATTTCTCTCGAAAAATTAGGCTTTATTTTATTTACCATTATCAAAGTGGCGACGGCGGGAGTACCGGTAATTGTCCAGATTTCAGCTAACCAGCTAATCATTTTTTAGATAAAAATTAGCTTTAAAATTACGGGTATATACGGTGAAAAACCTACGTAAATATAAGTCCATCTTTGGCCATGGCATAAACGATTCTTGGCCTATGTATTACGAGAAAATTAAATTACTTTTTCATATTTAATTTGGAGAAAGTTTTATTTAATAAAAAACTTTGTACTCACATGGGAAAAAAAGAGCCAAACATTGAGACGGTTAGGCCAGCAAGAGCTCCAAAGGCCACTACATATTGACTTTGGAAAAGATAAAGATTTTTAATTTTAATCAAGTTTAAATTGGAAATTTTAATTTAAAACTTACCAACGTGGTGCCCCGACCTGACCAAACATTTCAACGAGAGCAGACTCGGAAGAAACCTCGTCATATGGCACTACGAAATAAAATGTCATTTAAAAATTAACTAAAAAATGTTTTACTGCGGAGAAAGTTGATGAAAATGGAGAAAGTTTATGTGTATTTTAGAATACTCGTATATAAACAAACTCCCAATCAAAATTCTAGTGGCGGATTTAAAATATCAAACTTTAAACTCACCAACAAGAGTGAGAATAAGAGAGCAACTGACATACGCCACAAGAATAATAACGAGGGATGACACAATTGCTACTGGAATTGACTTTTTGGGATTTGTAGCCTCTTCTCCCTGTCGTAAAAAATTTATTTTGTTAAAAACATATTTAGAATTTCAAGCACCTTTAAAAATCAAAGCTTACAGTTGTCGCAATAATGTCAAACCCGATGAAAGCATAAAAGCAAGTAGCTGATCCCTTTAAAACCTTTGAAAAGAAAGCATATTTTACGTGAATTCTGTTGCACAATAAAGAACAAGCATACCCCAGACCATCCAAATGGAAGAAATCCCCCAAAATCAGTCCAATTTGAATAATCAATATAAAATAGACCAGCTATCATGACAAAAACCCATGTGGCAAGGTTGACAGCATTCAGTACATTATTGAATATGAGTGATTTTTGGACTCCAGCCACTATCACAAGACACATTAAGATGGTTATGAAAAATGCGAGGACATCCGGAGGATGGCCTGTAATTGAAAAAGGAAAATGAAAGAGATTATTAGGGCTTTCTCTCAGGAGAAAGTTGGAATTGGAGTCGAGTGTTAAAATTTTGTGGGAAAGGGGCACTCAGGATTAGAAATTATTATCTCCTCTGACTCTGACTATACTCTTATGGGGAAAGTCTTTCGAGGGATTAAGGCATTAATACTTTCTTCAATTAATAGTACTTCTGGAGCCCTAGTGAGAAGAAAGTCAAACCCATGAGGAATTCAAATGAGGAAATCCTCTTATCTTTAGTAGGTTTCCCAATTAAATTAGTTCACAGGCAAATATGAAAAATTATGAGAAAGTGAGGGTGTAAAATGTAGAGAAATCATTTACCAAAGAAAGTCCCTAAAGAAGAAGTCAACTTCTCGGTTATAGCACCACTCCCGATAGCATCCAGGCACGCTGACCTAAATATACGCAATAGTATTTAAGGATTTGTGGCAAAATTTATTAATAAATCAGATCTTAATCTTACAAAGCACACGCGCAGGCGGAAGTTCCAATTAAATACTCCAAAACCATATTCCTGAAATTTGAAATTTAAATTAATAAACCAAATTAGCTCAACCGTGAGAACTCGGAGATTTCGCATTTCTAATGTTTATTATCTTCTGCAATACATAAAGTGCTTACCATCCAATAACAAAGGCTATAAACTCCCCCACCGTTACATAGGAATACCTGTGTTAATTGCATAAATAATTAGTTCACTTTCTCCCAGTTTAATTAAATCCTTTACATATATGCGCTTCCTGATGTATGTGGGCAGCGTACACCAAATTCAGCATAACAGGCTCCTATATTGATAAAATATTTTAATTTCAAAACCTTGTTCATATTTAAGGTTTTACTATCAAAATCAATACAGGTACATTCTCAGAAAAGTCATCACATTCTTTGAATTCTTATGTTTTGTTCCCTCAAAGGAAATGAGAGAAATAAAGCTTAAATAAAACAAGAGTTTCAACGGTAAACGGAAATTATTAATATCGACCCAGAGTCCCAGGCTCCAGAAAAGCATACCAGTTGACTTTTGTTATTTATTCTACTCATTGTAAATGTTGGGCGGCCTAACAAACCCCAACTCCTTCATTTCTTCTCCAATTCCTGTGCAAACATTTCAACCATTTATTTATTACTTGAAATAAATGGGACAAGCTGTACACAGGTACACACAAGCCTTATTTGCCCACTGAATCAAATATTGAAAAACTAATAACGAGTATATCAAAATACTTGAAGGAGGCTCACATTTTCCTGGAACCATTAATATCTAATTCTATTAGTATAACAGAATCGAATGTACTCATCCGTAAATAATTATCCTATTCGAGATTTGTCCTTTCTGCGCATCGGCTACAGATAGCAACTATATAGGAAAGTTCATTGATGCATATTTGTGAGAAAAAAATGGTCAATTCATCATTCTGGCAGCCCAACAAGTTGCTCCGATAAATTATTGTCTCTAATATGGAGAAAGCACTCTAGCGCTTTCATTTTACTATTATTCTCCATTACGCACATTGAGTATACTGATACTATTATTAGTCCTTTAGTACGATATACTACATATGCCGTGAAATCGAAACTCTCTATGCCCTAGAGAAATTTCATAATAACCTGTACAAATAATGATAAACAGTTACTTAATATGCGAATGAAATTCAGTCTCAACTTCCCAAGAGAATTATCCTGAGAATGAGCCGAACTCATATATCTAATATCCGTATGCCTACACAGGTTATGCAGTAAGTAGTATATGTCTATTTAAAATAATATGCGGAAAGGCTTTTTGAAAATTACGCATTATGTATTATAAAATACACTAGAAAATATTTCACAAAAACTCTGTAATTACAGGGATTTCGGCCCAAAAAGTGTGAATAAATTGTACCTATGAGAGGTTTGTGGGAGTAGATTAGATTTATTTTTAAGCTTCATCCACACTCACGAGAGCGGTTTTCACGGCTCTTTTCATGTACTTTCTCGCTCTTCGTGACTAATCTTCTGCTATGCCATAATCCTTATTTAGTTTGTGGTGGACTGTCTAATTTAGACGTATGTACATTTTAAAGAAACTGCTCCAATAATCTATGAGAAATAATTTTGGACTTTATGATTTTTAAATACCTGACTGGCCTAATGTCTTTACTCTTTATTACGATTTGAAATATCTGATATTATACCTATACGGATATAGGCCCTATACTTCAATACTAAATTAGTAATTACATTACTAATTGATAGGTATTAGGTATTGTATTTTTTAATGCATATTTTAAGCTATCATAAATGTATACCTATTCCGGATTTCAATAATCCGGATTGGATAAAAAATTCTTTCATATTTCAGGTTTTTTTTAGGGGAAAACGTCTAGGCTGTTTGAGATCAATCCGTCAAACTCCGGTCTACTCTTTCAGTAAATGATCAAGGTGGAAAACTTGCCTTTTTCTCTATAAAACGCTCGATACTATATATTTTATGTAGGTGCATGTCCTAAACATAGGAGGTAGTACTACGGATAGTGTACGATACTCTGATACCAACGCCTAAATAGGATATACATATAATAATATGTCTTGGGCATTCAATGATTCATATAGGCAATTCACCTGAGAAGATCGATGCGACGGCAGCGATAATAAAAGAGAGGATGACACCCTGCAAACCAAGATGAAATTTTATATTGATTCTTTTAGGGTTGGGTTGTGGGATTTTAATTATTTACTCACGGGTCCAGCCACATTCCTCGCCACCATTCCCGCAACCAAGTACATTCCTATTGGGGAAAAAAGCAATTTTGTGTACATTTATTTTTGATTCCAAGAAATCTGGAAATTTATTTATGTGTAAAATAATGGATACCTGTTCCAACACAGCTGCCCACTCCCAGAGAACATAGGTCCAGTGTTGTTAGACATTTCTAAAAAAAGAAAAATAAAGTAGTATGACAATAAGAAATACCAAATCTTTTGGGAATAAAAGCTCAGGAGCTCCTTTGTCTCTCTCCCTCATGGTCAGAACTCTTTCTCTCTCTCTAAAGACAATTTATGTTCATTTCTCTTACATACAGGCTTAAGAGATTGGACATCTTAGCCTAACTAAAGTAGATTAGGTACTTAACCCAAAAAGCTGGGATTCATACAATAGGCGAGAATTGCGAAGAGTTTCCCCATTAGAAAACCTTGAGTATCACTCGTATAATCCAAGTATACTACAATACCAATGGCAAAACCACAGTCATGTAGTTAAATTAAAATTATGGCTCCAAATACTCCTTTCTTGCACCCTTGATAATAAATCTCCTAATTTAAGACCCTATACTTGCCTTCTTAAAAGTAAAAGTTTCATGGAAAAACTTTTGGGCAACCTTTAATTCAACCCTATTAATTAGACACTATGCAATGACTACGATGCATGTGTATTGTACAATGTAATACTTATCCTTAGGATTAGAATTAATATTATTGTAATACATGCTCAAACTTAAGGAAATAGGGTCTACTAGACATACGTACCCTTACGAGTACTTTCCTTTATATTTCTCAAATAAAATGAGTTGAAATGGAATGAATTCGTTTAAAATTCAACGGCTCGCAGTAATTTTATATATGAATTTATGAAGCTATGATGTAAAATTCGGGTCATCAACCAGGCAGGCGTTTACGAATTATTTTATCTTGCTTATCAAATGCTTGATTAATTAGACACTATGCAATGACTACGATGCATGTGTATTGTACAATGTAATACTTATCCTTAGGATTAGAATTAATATTATTGTAATACATGCTCAAACTTAAGGAAATGCGAGTTATTCAAATGCTAAAAAATACGATAAAAATCGATAAGGAATTTTTGCATAACTTTTTCGATATAAAATAGTGAAAGTATGACTCAGGAGTAATCCTAAGAGAAATCGCATTAACTTTTTATGCTGAATGCATTCAAATACCTATGCAATTCAGGGCAAAATATATCTAGGTATTATTTGGTTTTTTTTTTTTTTTTCAAATTAACACATTATTGCTTTATTCTGGGTTGACATTTGAGGGNAATCACATCATATCCGCGTCAATTTATTTGGTAGACAATTCGACAAGGAACAAGGCTCAAAATTGTATTTGATTATATGGACCTTTCTCGACACCATATATCGAGTAAAGCTCCGGATGCTTTCTCAAGAAATGCTTAAAAATTCTGTCCTTTTTCTTAGGTTTTTCGTTCTGGTCGATAAAGCTCTTCTTTCCTTATTGCATCTTTTTTTTACGTTTCTCTTAACACATTTTGGAGCTCTTGTTTTTTCTGAATAAAGCTCATATTTCTTTTTTTCTTATGAATTTCCCACAGCCCCCGTAAAATATCTACTCTGGCAAGTCAGAGAGTATGCAAATGTATATTTAAACAAGTATTCATTATAGTGGTGCTCCCTCCTTCTCGGGATCCTCGGAGTCGGGGTGTAGCAAAGCTCATTGAGCAAAATTCTGACGTCAATCACATGAAGATTTTATTCGACTTTCTCTCTCGCCGGAAAACCCCCAGGGAATTTAAGGGAGGAGAAATTTATCCTTTTCATCCAGACAATAACTAAGCTTCCCCATCATATATTTTTAGCTAGGAAAGTACATAATAACTTGCACTCGTACAATATGTAGTATCAGTACGTACTACAAAACTCATAGAGAAAGTAAATATAAGGATGTAGCAGATTTAACAGAATTTGCAAGAGTTTGCTTCAATGTTCTTCAACTCTCAAATCTCTGGAAATAATAGGAGGAGGAAGCTGAGTAGGAGTGGGAGGCAGGTTGGAACATGAAACAGGCAGATGGAATTTTCAGGGGATTTCGACCTTTCAAAAGGCCAATATTCCCCTTTGGGGATTTCTTTTGATTTAAACCATTTTGTTCTCAAATCTTAGAAAGTATCCGACCTTACTTCAAAAAACATCTTCATTAATCTAGAAACCGGAACTTTCGAGATTTTTAATTAAATCCGGCGGATCTTCTTATAAAATTTTAAAATTACTTTTAAAAAGTAAAACATATTTAAATTTTACATAGCTTTTTTGATAAAAAAATAGTAAAAGTACCAGGATCGGAGTAATCCTAAGATAAATCGCATTTACTTTTTACGTTGGAATTTGAATGCATTCAAATAAACCTATGCAATACCCTAAGCCGAAATATATCTGTATTATTTGGTTTCATAAAATATAAATTGATTATTTATGCAAATCCGGCTGACTTTCTCTACTTTCTCTGGGTCTACTACTCTTATAGACATATGCTCACGCTTTTCTTTAATATTTCTCAAATAAAATGAATTGAAATGGAAGGAATTCGTTTAAAATTCAACGGCCCCCAGTAATATATGAATTTATGAAGCTGGAGATATTGCTGTAAATTTCGGGTCATCAACCAGGCGTTTACGAATTTTATCTTGCTTATCAAATGCTTGTACCTAATCATAATCATATTGCAATGCGTACACGGTTTTATTACGGTGGAATGAAGCATGACATAATGGCTATAAAAACATTGCCGATTCTCGGACCAAAATTGCTCAATTTCATGACAAGCTGACATATCTCTACTTGCAATTTTTTACGGTCCACGTCCAAGACTTAATAAACTCGGCCTTTTACTGTCTTTTTATGATGCTCATTGCAAATAGCTATGAAAAACGCACTCATCCTGAACCCTTTTTGCCAGAAATTCGAGGATTCAAAATTGTTTCAGATATTCTGATTCCTGAAATATGCAGATTTTTCACTGAAATATTTTTTTTGGCAAATCCCAGAATGCCAATAAAAATAAGGGTCTTAAATATTGCAAAATATACAATATAGTGTAGACTGAAGTATATTGTATAATATTTATAATGCTCTGAAGATACCCGTACTTCTACTCTCCAGGGAACACTTACTCATCTTTGACATGACGGATGACTTATTGCCTTTCTGTTTACAAACGCCGTATTATTCCATACTCTACAGATAGTTCATGTAATACATTCTCCCAAAGAACAAGTTTCAATTTAACACGTGTTCGGCACTTATTGCAAGTGCCAAGATCTCAAAGAAAGCCGTATCGATTTTTCCCCCACATTCTTGTAATCATATTGGTGGAAAGAATAATAGAATTCAGCAAATATAGCCCTAATTTTCTTCCACCTACTCAGAATTCTGTCAAAATCAGAATCTTGATTATCTTGAAACTTCATTTGAGATGCGAGACCAATTGCGTGTACTTCATAATTAATTTCCTCGTATTTATGTCTACCATAAAGTGATTATTTCCGTGGGTGTGTATTATTTAGGAGGGTAGAGAAAGTTAATCAACATTGCGAGTGATTAATTCCCGAGTTTGAACTCTTGACTGAACTGAGCGTTCATTCATACGATTTGTGAGCCATCAAATCCAAATCCAGAGCTTTCTCTTTTTAGAGAAAGTGGGGATAAACGGCCCACACTTCTAAAATCTGGAGACTTCAATTCAATTCCCCAACTGCTTAATAATATCTCGAGGATGGGATGAAAGATCTCATCTGAGATATGACTAGGAGTGAGTAAGAGCGGGGCGGCTGAGCCGAATCTGGGCTCAACTAATCGATAAGGAGGAAAATGTGAACAAATGCCATTAGGTCTCTCCGGGGAGTGACAATATGTGACTTAAAGTCTCCCACTACCACTACGTATTCAAAGGATTTCTTTCTTTGATAGTCATTTCTAATTCCCGCAATCTTTTCAAGCCTCCAAAGCCCTCGGAAAAATTTATTGGAGAAAGCTGTAATGGTAAAAGTGGTCGCAAATGACAAACCATAATGCTTTTTTGGGGTAATTCCAATTTCCTTTAGGAGTTTAAACGTCTCTGGCCATAAAAGTGACGCTCCTTCTGTTGTTCCAATTTAAATTCTTCCTGCTTTCACGCAACCTCGTAATTCCAAATCTTTGTTGAGGGAAATAATCTGTGAATTTCCCAATTTGCTAAATAATTAAACCCAGGATTGAATGACTAATTTGAATCATTATTTGCAAATGGTAATTTATGAATGAAGCCACTGATTTACCATTGATTAAAGTAAATTAGATTTTAATAAAAGTTGTTGCTGACACTAGGAAAAGTTTGTATTCTTTCTTTTAAATTGGGGTAAATTTCCACTATTGGCAAATAAGCATTTCTGTATTATGTAAAACTTTTTGACATAATGGAAAATGAAAGCAAAAACTTTTTAATTTCATTCTTTCTCATTTTTTCTCAATACTGGATATCCTGACACATTTATATTTTATATATGTACGTTGCGGCTCCATTTGGGAAGCCACTTATTCAAATTATATCCCCGCAAAACAAACCAGACTTGGGAATTGCTGATGATGAAATTTTGTAAAAAGTTTTTATGAAGATGTATCGCATTCCAAATGAAAAACTTGTCCTTCACTATTCATTATAAAGTGAAAAGGATCCGATGGTATATTGTATTTTTTAATCAGAGAGAAAGTTTTTGGAGAAGCACATTGGTGGGTTTCTTTTTGTCTCCGAAGTGGGTAATATTTATTTAAACCACGCAGTTTCTTTGCTTTATGGAATCGTAACTGTAGTCTGTATTGGAAGGCATTTAATAATAAATTGTATTGCAGGAAATGAGAGATTTGGGGAACGATAAGAGAGCGTAAATAGCTTGGAGGAGTAGATAGATTCTTCTCTAATGCATTTATTAGATTGGGAGAGGATGATTGAAAAAGTATACACTTACTCTTAGGCTTCTTCGCTTGGTGTCCCCGTGTATTGGATCTTCTTGAAGTGCGGCTGGGTTTTTGGTCCGAATCAATTTGTTGAAGAGGATGAGGGCTTCTTGCCTCGATGGAGGATTCTTAGGTAGGTACTCAGACACGAGTTTCTGTAACCTCATTTTTCAGGGGCGGATTTCAAAGCTCCAGTAGATCCAATTCCAATGTCTTTTCTCCGGATACTGTGTACGTTGTACAAGTACAAGCCCAATCGATTCAATCCTTTGCAACTTTCAGCTCATTAAATCTCTCTAGGGTTCAAACCAAAATTGTCCAAGGGATTCCGAGCTAATCGAATCCTGGAAGAGAACAAACAGATGTGAGCTTAAAATTTATTCAATTCCAATAAACTAGTATAGTGGCTTTATTTTATCCTCAACTTTCCCCGAAAGACTTTCTCCGCTTTCTCTTTTGATAAATATCTCTTGTACAAAATTGGAATTGCTTTAAAAAATGATGTAAATATTTCACTTTGACATATCAATTCACTATGTACTATGAAAAAGAGTCAATGCGAATTTTATTGTGTTTTTTCTCGAATAATCGCAAAAGATTTGAGCGGAAATCCAGGGTGTGAATGCATTGATTTAGAAATAATAGGGCAGTGAGACAAGCACCATTTGGAAGATCTCGAAAGGTCATTATATCAAAAGTTGCGAAATGCCCTTTCATTACCATTCTGTGCGAAAATGTAGCGAATTTCTCCCAATCTTGGAATACGACCAAAAACTATTCTAGATTAGCGTCGAGACCAGTCGAGCCATAAAAAGCTGAAGGGAGCAACAATGTTATTTGTGAGCGGGGGAAGCTCGACGATTGTGCCCAGAATGCTAAGTGTCGGGTCGTAAAGCCTTACCACCCTTTTCGAGGGTTCAAA